>ML664161.1:36990440-37009438 GCA_007570785.1 Antilocapra americana
AAAAAAAAAAAAAAGAAAAAAGAAAAAAAAAAAGTGTGACACAGAGACACTGAGCAAATGCTATCAGAAAAATGGTGCTGATAGACTTGAAGACATGAGTTGCCACAAACCTTCAATTTATAAAAACGACTATCTCAAAGCAAAATAAAATGAGGTATACTTATATTTAATACATAGAACTGTATATCAAAAGAAAAAAGTCAAATTTACTATATGAAAATATTGAAAGGTGAAATTTAAAATGATTAATGTATTCTCTAAAAAGAAAAGTAACATCTCTTAAAAATATATATGTTAAAACATAAACCTATTTTTAATATAAAAGTAAATAAAAAATTATAAAGCATGGAGATGGTCAACTTAGGGAAACAAGCAATATCCAGCTAGATTCTGCCTCTAAGAATACACTAAATGTGAAGACACAAGTAGGTTAAAATAAAAGAGATGGAAAAATATGCACCATGCTAATACTCATCAAAATAAACCTTTAGTGGCTATATTCTTATCAGAAAAAGTAAATTTCAGATCAAAGAATATTACCAGAGACAAAGAAGGTCATTTCATAATGTTAAAAGAGTCAATTCATCAAAAGGACTTAACACTCTTAACTCTTCATACAACTAAAAACAGAGCTTCAAAATACATAAAATAAAACAAAACAAACTGACAGAACTGCAAAGATAAACAGATCAAAAATAAAATGATAGTGGGGGATTTCTATACCACTCTCTCAGTTATAGAAGTAGATTAAAAAATCAGTTAATAATTACAGATAAATCCAACCAACCATAGCAAAATATTCATTCATTTCAAAATCTTCATTCATTTAACATTTATTATGATAGACCACAGATAGCACCATAAAACAAGCTTCAGTTAATTTAAAAGGATTCAGTTCATATACTGTCTGACCACAATGGAATTAAATTAGAAATCAATAATGAAAGAATTCTAGAAAAATCTCTAATATTTAGAAACTAAATAAAACATTTATAAATAACCCATATTTTCTTTAATAAAGAAAATAAGTAGAAATTAAAAAATAATTCAAGCTGAATGGAAGGAAAACACAACATGTTAAAATTTGGGAATGGGGAATTACAATTCCTCCAAGAGGGAATAGCCCTATTACTCCCAGTTTCTGTCCTTCATAACCGAAAACAAAAGCAAAAACCCTGGAGATAATGTTATAAACAAGCAAAAGTAAACTGTGAGGTAGAAAGAAAGAGGAGCCTATTATCCAGAGTGAAGTAAGCCAGAAGGAAAAACAACAATACAGTATACTAACGCATATATATGGAATTTAGAAAGACGGTAACGAGAACCCAGCATGCGAGACAGCAAAAGGAACGCAGATGTATAGAATAGACTCGTGGACTTTGTGGATGAGGGTAAGGGTGGGATGATATGGGAGAAGGGCATTGAAGCATGTTAATTGTCATGTGTCTAATCAATCGCCAGCCCAGGACTGATGCTCGGGGCTGGTGCAGCCAGATTTCCCGGGGGGGAGGGAGGAGGGAGGGGGGTTCCGGAGGGGAAGCATATGTAAACCCATGGTGATATCATGACAATGTATGGCAAAAACAATAAAAAATAAATAAATAAATAAAAATAAAATAAAATAAAACACTTGCTTCCAAAAAAAAGAAAATACTTACAAACATTTAAAGAATTAAACTAATTTTATATAAAATATTCCAGAAAACAGAAGCAGAGAGAACATTTCTCAGTTCATTTTATGAACCCAGTGTTACCTTACTATGAAAAGCTGACAAGACAATACAAATAGAAAGTTCACTCAAAAAGGAACCTGTATTTAAATATAAAATGTATAACTATAATTTAGAAAAAAAAGAAAATAAGATACAAAGTGAGACAAAGAGTTCTAAATGATATCAAAGAAGCACAATCTATAAAGGAAAAACTGATCAACTGGACTCTAAAGTCCGATTAAGTGGGTGAAAAGATAAGTTGAAGACTGGAAGAAGACAAGTATCATATCATACCATTTATATGTGGAATTTAAAATATGACACAAATTAACTTACAAAACAGAAACAGGCTCACAGTCATAGAAATGAAACATTATTACTCAAGGGGATAGAAGGGGAACAATAAATTAGGAGTTTATGATTAGCAGACACAAACTAGTATATATAAAATAGATAAACAACAGGGTCCTACTGTATAGCATAGGAAACTATATACAATATCTTGTAATAAACTATAATGGATAAGAATAGAAAAGATATATATATATGAATCATTTTACTGTACATCAGAAACTAATACATTACAAATAAACTATACTTCAATTTTTAAAAATTTTAAAAAATAAAACAGCAAACAAAAGAAAAAGAATGACTGAAGAAAATAATCGCAAACCATATATCTGACAAAAGATTAGTATCTAAAATATATAGGAATATCATAATAAGACATCACCAGAAAATGATCAGGAATGGCTACAGTAACTCTAAATGTTGGTAATGATACAGAGATACAGAATCACTCATACACTACTGGTGGGAATAAAAATGTTATGACCTCTCTGGAAAACAGTTTGAGATTTTCTCATAAAATTAAACATGCAACTATTACACAATCCCTGCAGCTGCTCTCCTGGACATTTATACAAGAGAAATGAAAATTTATGTTCACACAAAAATATGTACACAAATGTTCATAGCTGTTTTAATCATAATACCCAGAAGCTGAAAATCCAGATATCCTTCAGCAAGTGAAAGGTTAAACTGTGGTACATCCCTATCATGGAACATTACACAACAATAAAAAAAATTCAACTATCAATACATACAACAACTTCAACGAGTCTTCAGAGAATTATGTTGAGTGAAAGAAGCAAACCTCAAAAGGTTACATACAGTATGATTCCATATATATAACATTTTTAAAGTGACAAAATTATTGAAACAAAGAACAAACAAATGATTGTTAGGAGTCAAGGATGAGGGTTAGGGAACTGGAGGGTATGGATGTGGTTCTAAAAGGTAACATGAGAAATCTCCACAGTGATAGAAATGCTCTTTACCTTGAGTATATCAATTTCCTGGTTGCAGTATTATACAAATAGTTTAAGATATTTCTATTGGGAGAAATTGAATTTAAAAGTACATGGATTTTTCTATATTACTTCTTAAAAACTACACAAGTCTATAATTATCTTAAAAGTTTATTTACAAAACTGGATGACACTAAAACAAAATCTGGGAGGATATTTACAACTCTACAGGCATACATTAAAAAAGAAGAAATTTCTCAAATCCATGACCTCAGTTTTCACCTTAGAACACTAGAAAAAGAAGATAAAATGAAACCCAAGATTAGTCAATAGAAAGGAAATAAAGACCAAATCAGGAATCAATAAAATAAAATATAGGAAAACAATACAGAAAAACAATGAAACCAAAAATTGCTCATGAAAATCAGTACAGTAAATAAGCTTCTAGCTAGACTAATCTGGAAAAAAATTGAAAACACAAATCACCAATATCAAAGATTTTAAAAGGGACATCAATATTTATCTCACAGACATTAAAAATATACCTATTAATTTGATGATGTGGGTTACTCATGTCTAAAGAAACAATAAAATTTATTTGGTTATAAATCTTTCACTTACCTGAATATTTAAGGAAATGTAATTGGTATTAATACAGTAAATAATGAACCAAAAATTAAGGATACATTCGTATAGCACCAGTTCTTGTCCCAATAGCCAAGATTTTCTGAACTGGATCAAAGGCTAACGTGGTAGGCTGATAAGGAAAACCATGCCGAACTGTCTGAAAGAGAAAATACTAAAAACAGTCATCAGGGAAAACAAAAATTAAAGTCACAACAAGATACCACTATCCAACCAGCAGAATGACTAAAATTATTATTTAATCTTATAAAAAAGACCAAGTGTTGTTGGCAGGAGTGTTAAATCACAAACACTTTGGAAAAGTGTGTTGCAACTCTTTAAAAACTAAACATTTACTTGTCCTATGACCTAGCAAGTTCACTCCTATGTATGTAACCAAGAAAATGAAGAGCATATGTCCACATATTTATATAAGTACACCCTTAGCAGCTTTAATAACCTAGAAAAAACTCAAATGATAAACAAGAGACTCAAATATCAAAACTGTGGTATATACATACAATAGAATAACTCAACAATTAAATAATAAAAACTAATGATAGAAACAAAAACATGGGTTATTCTCAAGAACATTATGCTAAGTAAAGGAAGCAATACCCAAAAGAGTATGTATAGTATGATTACAAATATAATATAAACAAGCAAAACTAACCTATGGTGAAAAAAATCAGAACTGGTTTTGACTTTGACCACTTGGTTTGACAAGTGGTTGACTTGAGGAGAACTGACTAGAAAGGGCATAAAGGAACTTTACTAAGTGAAGGTAATATTCTATATCCTGATAAGGTTTGAATTATACATGTGTATACTTTAGTCAAAATTCATAAAATGGCATAATAATATTTGTGCTTTAACATATAAATGAGTGTTCCAGTATAATTCTTTCAACTTCACTGTACGTTTGAAAGGTTTCATAATTTCACAATGGGAAAGAAAGAAAAGAAAAATATAAAGAGCTCATAATATCACAAAAGAGATACAACTAACATGTAAAAAAGGAATAAGCAATATTAGATGAATTAATTTCAAAATGAAATATGCTAGAACCTTTAAAAAAATAGAGGACACACATAGGGCAGAAAAAAAGAGATTCTATATCTTGTTCAGTCAAATATTTAGTGCTCCAAAAAATTCTTTTAATGGAAATATTTTTATAATATATTGCTTTTGTAAATATTCAAAGGTGAAAAGATTAAACATAGCATGTAGTTTATCTAAAATTCATTCCCAAGAGAAAACAAAGTAGAGTTCATTGCCTAAATTTCTCATTTTCCTTTAAAGCACATAAGAACATACATGCAAAAGCATATTAACTAATGTATAACCAAATCTGTATTTTTCTTACTTATTAGCATGTTATGGAAATATTTCCACAAAAAAAATAAGTTTAGATGTACTTCAATCTATTTAAAGATTGTAGAGCTCATTATGGTATTACTATACCACAATGTCTTTAACCAACCAACAATTGTTCTATAATCTCCAAAGAATTCTCACCTAAATTGGCAAAAAAATACACTTAGCAACAAAACCCACTTTCTATTCATGATCCTTAACTGAGGTATTTCCCTCTTCATTCTCAATTGTCCTTGTTTTGACTTATAAACAAAATTGTCAAGGAAGATACTCATAACTCTTACACAGATCAATGTGGATAACAATAACCAGAATATAGTTTCTCTCAAAAGAAAAAAAACACAAACAGAAAAGGTGGGAACACTTCACAATTCACTTTATGACCAATAAACCCTGATTCAAAGCAACCCATTCAATATCACGGTAATCCAAGTCTATGCCCCAACCAGTAATGCTGAAGAAGCTGAAGTCGAACGGTTCTATGAAGACCTTCTAGAACTAACACCTCAAAAGATGTCCTCTTCATTATAGGGGACTGGAATGCAAAAGCAGGAAGTCAAGAAACACCTGGAATAATAGGCGAATTTGGCCTTGGAGTACAGAATGAAGCAGGGCAAAGGCCGAGAGAGTTCTGCCAAGAGAACGCACTGGTCATAGCAAACACTTTCTTCCAACAACACAAAAGAATCTACACATAGGATGGTCAACACTGAAATCAGATGGACAAAACCAGATGGTCAACACCAAAATCAGATTGATTATATTTTTTGCAGCCAAAGATGGAGAAGCTCTATACAGTCAGCAAAAACAAGACCGGGAGCTGACTGTGGCTCGGATCATGAACTCCTTATTAAAAAATTCAGACTGAAATTGAAGAAAGTGAAGAAAACCACTAAACCATTCAGGTATGACCTAAATCAAATCCCTTATGACTATACAGTGGAAGAGAGAAACAGATTTAAGGGACTAGATCTGATAGCCAGAGCGCCCAATGAACTATGGATGGAGGTTCATGACATTGTACAAGAGACAGGAATCAAGACCACTCCCAAGAAAAAGAAAGGCAAAAAAGCAAAATGGCTGTCTCAGGAGACCTTACAAATAGCTGTGAGAAGAGAAGCGAAAAGCAAAGGAAAAAAGGAAAGATATTCCCATTTGAATGCAGAGTTCCAAAGAACAGCAAGGAGAGATAAGAAAGCCTTCCTCAGCGATCAATGCAAAGAATAGAGGAAAACAATAGAATGGGAAAGACTAGAGATCTCTTCAAGAAAATGAGAGATACCAAGGGAACATTTCATGCAAAGATGGGCTCAATAAAGGACAGAAATGGTATGGACCTAACAGAAGCAGAAGATTTTAAGAGGAGGTGGCAAGAATACACAGAAGGACTGTACAAAAAACATCTTCACATGTTCAGGTGACAATACTCCCCAGATTCAATGCAACCCCTTAAAAAATCTGTTTTTTTTCTTTTATGCAAAAATTTGACAAGTTGACCCTAAGATTCATTTGAGTATTCAAGAGACCCAGAATATCAAAATGATCTTGAAAAAGGCAAATAAAGTTGGAACATTCATATTTTCCATTTTTAAAACTTCTGTGAATCTACAATAATCAAGACAATGAGTTACTGGCATAAGGATAAACACTTAGATCAGTGGAACAGCATTTAGATACCAGAAATAAATGTTCACATTTTCAGTTAATTGATTACTAACAAGGGTGCTAAGACAATTCAATGAGAAATGAATGGTCTTTCAACAAATGACACTGCAACAACTGGATATCTACATGCGAAATAATCAAGTTGGACTCATATATACAAATAACTCAAAATGGATCGTAGATCTAAATGTAAGAGGCAAAACTATACAAATTTTAGAAGAAAGCACATGTTTTTAAATCCTAGTGACTTAGGATTAGGCAATGGTTTCTTAAATATGACACCAAAAGCAATAAAATTAAAACGATAAATTGACCCTTGTGAGAATTAAAAACTTTTGTGCTATAGAGGAAACTATTAAGAAAGTAAAAAAAAAAAAAAAACCACATAATGGGAGAAAATATTTGTAAATCATATCTAGTAAGGAATTTATATCCAGAAAAAAATAAAGAACTCTTACAACTCAGTAATAAAAGACAAATAACTCATTTTTCCTCAAAATGTGAAACAGAGTTACCCTATAACCCAGGGATTTCCCTCCTGGGTATATAACCAAGAAAAATAAAGATAAATCCCATATATACCCCTATTTTATAAGATATTTGGAAGTGTAGAGAATAGAAATGTGATTTTTAACATTAAAATCTTAAATCTGTATATTCTTTCTTCCTTTTTCATTTTAGCTTTATTTTTATCAAACTCAATCATGCACATAATTTTAAAATGTCAGATAATTCTACAGGACATATCATGAAAATTAGAAATAATCTATCCTCTTCCTTTGCCCATTTCCTGCTTTGTAGAGGCAACCACTTTTAATATTTTTGCTATTTATTTTGGCATTTACCTAATGTGTCTGAAAATGACAGTTTTATATTGCTATTAACTGACTTCTCAAAAAAAATTCTTTCTTCTCTCCCAGCTCTTCATTACACATACAAGTACTCTTGCCACATTTCCATCTTCTCAACAAATCATAGCAGTCAGTGTTAATACTCTATTAATACTGCTCTCTTATTTTACCTCACAAATGTTTTATCCCCTGATGTTACATTTTTTAATTTGCATTTTTCCATTTTTATGTGTTTGTCATTAATTCAACCCCAAACTTTGCCCCAGCTGCCCAAATTATCTTCCAGTGTGTTAAACACATTGGGTATATGGAATCAGAAAGAGGAAGGAGAGAAAGACAGACAGCCAAAGAAAGAATGGAAGGAATTATTTATATAATGTTCAAATAATCCCTAATGACTTGCAAATCAGTTGCTGCCTATCTCCAGGAAAAGAAAGAGAGATGGGCTACTACAAAGGCCACAAGTGATGAAAAAGTCTGCCATAGTGATTTCACAGGAAACACATCACATACTACAGTATCCATGATTTTAGATTGTTTTAAGCCTTATAAAGTAAGTACTTAAGAATACAGGCACAAATACTAATGAGATACTAGTAAATCCAATCCAGGAATGTTTACTAAATGATGATAAACCATGACTAAATAACGTGTATTCCAGAAATTTAAGTATGTACATGTACCTCATATTTCATTTGTTACTAACATAGTTTACTCTTTTCTTTCCCTGAACTTAAAGTTCTCCAGGCCTCAGCCTCGACACTGAGGGCACTTCTGCTTACAAAATAAGACTTGACAAGATACAGACACAGAAAAGCAAGAAATATTCTTCATAATATAAATGTATTTGCAACTACCATTTCTAAAAAGAAGTCTGTACCTTACAGATTGATGCTACTTCCTGTGAATGTAATCTTTAATTTCTAAACGTCTATAATTCTGATTGGTTGTTTCATTTAATAATGTGTCCCCATGATAGTAATATTTAAATTGAAACAGCATTTTCAAAAAATATAAATACATGTGAGTTTTCTTTATAAATCCAGAAGGAGATCATTAGTATTTTTTCTTTCATAAGCATGGAAGAGAAAAAAAAATTAAGTTTATCTTTGTTGGATTTAGATGGAGTTTGGCTGCCTAAACTTATTTAAATTAACACAAAGCTCAATATCAGGCTATGTATTGATGTTCATTAAATCAAGTTTTAATCAAAAGATAAAGCTTCACTGTTAGATCAATAAGTTCTGGAAAGACATCTGATAAAATTCATCAGTCAACCCAAGTAAACATCTTATGTAAAATAGGATTAGAGGAAAACTACTTATAGATAATAAATATTAACAATAACAAAAATCACAACAAATATAACACTGAACAATAGAAAGGTATAGCCATTCCCATTAAAGTCAAGAAGAAGAAACACATGTTCATTTTTTCTATTATTATTCAGATTTGTTTTATAGATTCAAGCTAATATAGTAAAACAAGAAATGAAATAGTGAACATATAAATATAGGAAAGTAAAAAAACAAGCTACTAAAACTGTCTTGGAAGAAAAAGAATCTGGTAAGTTGTTTAGATGCAGACAAAAATCAGCAACTTCTCCCTCCACTAAAAAATAACCAATTACCAATATGAATTGGTTGGGGAGACAAGACATTTTTCACTAGACTGGAAATTAGTGACTAATAATAGAATTATATTCATATCTACCAATATTTATTTAATACTATAGAAGTTACAACACAACTGGTAGAATACTATGAAAAATGCAGAACTGATGCAATTAGTTTCTTCTGTAGCTACAACAACAAAATTTCACCAGGATTTAGTATTCAAGAAATTATTTGTTTATATACTTCAAAAACTTTTTCACTATTGCTCTGTTTAAGGTGCTAAAAGTATCTCTTTTCAATCTATAAAAATGTTTTTTGTAGGAAAACATTCTGATACATGGGAAAATCTAGAACATTTATTTATATATACCAATAAATGTGGTCTTTTTTTAATTTTTTTTTTTTCTTTACATTATCATGTTGGTTTTGCCATGAATCCACCATGGGTATACATATGTTCCCTATTCCAGAACCCCCCTCCCACCTCCCTCCTGATGTGGTCTTAATAATTAGTATTTTTTAAAAATAAAATATTTACCTACTTATCTCTCAAATTCCAAGTCAAGGTCTCACTTTCACAAAAAAATATTTGCTAAAATTCCAAGCCAACACCACAGTTTAGCACTTATTCAAAATGACTGAAGAATGATTATTGCCCTTTCGTCTTCCCAAGATAAAATTCTTAACTCCTCTGTGAGCAGGAACAATGCCTTTTATGTTTCCCCTTCATGAAGCTTGGTGGTTTAGTCTCTAAGCAGTGTCCAACTCTTTGCAACCCCATGGACTGGAGCCAGGCTCCTCTGTCCATGGGATTTTCCAGGCAAGAATACTGGAATGGGTTGCCATTTCCTTCTCCAGCAGATCTTTCCCACCCAGGGATCAAACCTGGGTCTCCCGCACTGCAGGTGGATTCTTTACAAATTGAGAATCTTTACCAGGGAAGCCTCTCATGAAGCTTAGTGCTATGATTAAATAGTTCGGCTTTTTGAAGTTCATCAATATGATTTGTACATATAAGCAATATGATTTATCCACATAATCAGTAGTCCCCTCAAAAACTATTCTCTTATATTTTTAAGATGAATAATTGAAACCAAATATTTTGTAGGTACTGAAGTAAAATCTTTATCTAGAATAATTTTAAATCAATATATAATTATCTCTGTATATGGAATTGTTGTCCTAACTTTCCACAGCAATGAAAGCACATTTGAGATGTTACTTTAAAAGTTCAATAGTTATTATTCTCACCCTTTGCCCTCTGGGCACCTTTGTGAATTTTTGTAACCCTATGCAATTACATCATGCTGAAGCATTCAAAGAGAACAAGCACTAACACTTGGATAATGTATTTAATATATACAGTTATTTAATTAGGAATATGTTACAAATACTAATGTACCATTAAACCTAAGTAAAAGTAGGTTATTCTTTACTATCCAATTGTGTTTCTTCCTACCATATTACAAACCACTTGAGGGTAGAGATTCGGTGTTTCAACCCTGAGAGCTACATAAGCATTCAAAACCTACTAATTTTTACTATAATAGTTTAACACATACTGAGTAACTGACTCTGTATTTTATACTGCTAATTTTACCAAAAATCTAAGACTCATAATTGAGACAATGCATGTAAATGTGCTTTATAAATTGAGTGTACTATGTAAATATATGTTTCTAGTACTTAAACTTAATAGAAAGATGTTCTTTCAAAATACAAGTGAATCAAATTCAAATTAAATCGATTTACCTTCTCTGATATATCATCTCTCATGTTATCATGTTCTCTTATAATTTCATGGAGGTATGCTAAAACATACTTTAAAAAAAAACACCAAATAATATATAAACAGCCCTAGTTCTCACTACAGGAAAGTATATATAGATATATACACATACAAATATGTATTGACAAAGCAAGATGAATATGAACATACCACTGGCATTAAGTAACCATGGGTAAACCCAAAGGTATCAAATTCTATCATCCTTACTGTTCAATACAGGATGCAACTGACAGATAGAACAGTCTTTAATATAGCCAGATTGTTCTCTCCAAAGTACTTCCGCTGTTTGTGGTTTTTTCCTTCTATTGAGACCTATTAACACCCTTATGTCCTTAACATCATTGCTTCAATAGACCTTGACCACAGCATCCTTTCCTCCCTTTCAATTCAACTTAGCATCACAGTTAGTATCATCAGCCTCAAATGAACACAGTTCCATCAACATACACGTCCAGAACTCTTTCAAGAACCTAAATTGGGCATTCTGTATATTAACGCAATATAGAATCTATATTCATTCAGTATCTTTCCTGTTATCACTTCCATTCCATCTCTCTTACCATCTGAGTATTTCCACTTTAACTCTATGTATTTGAAACCTTTATCTTTCTGGCTACACTAGTCTCTGTCCTCATATTATTTAACATTTCAATTTAATTCTGAATCATGCTTAAAAGAAATATAAACACCTTTTATTGCATCTATTTTTTATGTCTATATAACTATCAAACTTCTGTGAACTTAAAGATCTAGTCTCACTGATAAGTAATAAAAATGGATATAAGCAGTCATAGAAAATAATGTGGCCTGGGGTAAAATACGCTTCCCTGGTGGCTCAGACAGTAAAGTGTCTGTAATGCAGGAGACCCAGGTTTGATCCCTGGGTTGGGGAGATACCCTGGATAATGAAATGGCAGCCCACTCCAGTATTCTTGCCTGGAAAATCCCATGGATGGAGAAGCCTGGTGGGCTACTATCCATGGGGTAGCAAAGAGCCAGACACGACTGAGCAACTTCACTTTCAGGGGTAAAATAAAAACCACTTTTAAAAGAAAATAACAATCTTGTGAGCCAAAATCACAGATAGGATGATGTGTAAGAATACTGCACTAGGAGTTAGAAGGTCCTAGCCTTGTCACTATCTATCCTGGACACATTATTTAAGGTCTCAGTTTCTTTATATATAAAACAAAGAGAATAAATTATTTCAAGTTGCTTTCCAATTCCACATTATATTCATAATACATATACTTGCAGACTCAGAGACACAGGATAGGCCAACAGATAATTCTAAGAATATATTCTTTAAAAGAAAAAATGAACAATGGACTTATATTTAGTGGTATATTCCCTGATTCAAAAGGACTAATTATTTACTTAGTTACTGTGTTAGACTATTAAAAATGATTTTCTGTTTATTTAGCTAGATTCCCCTGTGAACTATGCTCTTGGATTTCAAACAGTCCACTGAGACAGCTGGTACTATGGTTATTTCTATTAATATAACTAGTCTTTAAATATTTGAGGGCCACCTCTCTTCCTCAGATGGTACCTTCTTAAATTTCCAGTATTAGGAAGGGTAGACATTTTGAGTCTCCATTACAAAAAAAAAAAAAAGACCTACATTTACAATCTACTTGCAGAAACAGAGTTTTACTCCCTACCAAGGAAGTAATGCAGAGCTGATGTCTTTCTCTCGTCAACCTATTTAATGTCAGTTGCAAAGAAACTGAAAATGACGGTTTCCTCTTGCTAAACTAGAAACTGGCAGTGAAGACGATATGCGTATAGTCATTGTCCCCAAGGTCGCCGTCACCACCATTTGTTTACTGTGGACTGCGTACAGCAAAAAACACATTACATTGATTAAATCTGCTATTTATTTCTGTAGCCCCATGAGGTAAATGGTGTCATTATAGAGGAAGAAGTTGAGGATTAGTAAGGTTAACCAACTTATTGAAGGTCACCAAGCTAATGGATACAGTTCCACTGATAGTTTTGGAAATGAGAGCCATGTAGCTTTTAAATACTCCAATCTTACCTTGGGATGAAAGAATGTAACCTTTGGATTTGCATGATAAGAATTTAAAGTCAGAACAAGAAATGGTGGACAAATTCCTAGAAAAGTACAACTTTCCAAGACTAAACCAGGAAGAGACAGATAATATTAATAGACCCATCACAAGCATGGAAATTGAAACCGTAATCAGAAATCTTCCAAAAAACAAAAGCCCAAGACCAGATGGCTTCACAGCTGAATTCTACCAAAAATTTTAGAGAAGAACGAGAAATGGATTTCAAAATGATCATAAGAAATAATAGAGCTTCAACTTCGAACAGAATTAGTATCAGCCATCGAGTTAAAGAAACCACAAAGACCAAAACCAAACACTTCTGCTCCTAACTTCACTAAATTGTGTAAATAAGATCAAGTGAAGGATGCTTCATATTTTAATCAAGAAACTAGTAAGGGAGTAGGAGGGAGGCTCAAAAGTGAGAGGATATATATGTATATTCATATATGTATATAGTTAAGACTGATTTGCAGTGTTACACAGCAAAAACCAACACATTGTAAAGTAATTATCCTTCAATTACAAACTAATTTAAAAAAAAGAAAATAGTAAGACTGTATCAAAAAAGGAGGAGCCGTGGTCATCCCTAATCTCTGAGTCACAGGGTACGGATAAAAGGGCATTACAAACCAGCAAAATGCTTTTTTTAACCTCCTACTTCTCAGAGCCATTCTGGAATAAGCTCTTCCACACTGGGTTAAGAAGAAACCGATCCATGCCAACCTTTACAGTTCTTACAGTGCTACACTTCAAGGTACTTGTAAAAACTAAAGTGTTAGCTTATTAATTTTCCTAGAACATGTAAAAACAGTTCACTCTGAAAAAAAAAATAGGGCAGAAAAAACAAGAGCATGAGTGACAGCAAAACATGGTGGCTCAGGGTACAGAAAAATGAATACACAAACTCATAAATTTATGATTAAGAATGGGAGAACAAAAAGGGATAGTAGGGACAGAGGAGAGAGAAAAATTAGGAGTTTGGGATTAATAATATGCACTATATATGAAATAGATAAACAACAAGGACCTACTATGCAGCACAGAGAGCTATATCCAATATCTTATAATAAACTACAATGGAAAAGGATGTGAAAAAAGATATATATGTATAATTCAATCACTTTGCTGTACACATGACACTAACAAAACATTGTAAATTAAATATCATTTTTTATGGCAAAAAAACAAGAACAGGAGAACAAGGTCTATGCTCAAAGGGGAAAGAAAAAGTCTGGCTGAGATTACCAAAGGAAAAAACATATAGGCTAGTGATCTTGCACTTTGTCAGGCCTCCACCTCAAGCTGCTGGTAGTAATAGGCCTCAACTGTAGCCAGCACAGTTAGTCCATTAGGTAAAAATTGAGAAACAGGTGGATGCCTGAGGGGGCAAAATGGGAGCTATTTATAAGGGTTCTACCCACAAAAGCAGAATTTCAGAAGCTGTGTAAACATTTTTTGGCTCCATGCACCCCAATCATTTCCATTAATTTAGTCTTTTGCCCAAAGTACAACTCTCAGAAGGTAAACACATTTTTTAATACAACAGCAGCAAAAATTCAAAAAACAAATGGATAAGAAAGACAACACCTGGGAGGGACATTTTCATAAAGCAACACATTGACTAAATATCTTTTCACAATGAAACTATCATAATGATAGCAGTGCTTTTTACTCATAAAGTAGGGAGGAGTGTCAAGAGAATAGTAGGGGAAAAGTTAAGAAAGAGAAGACTGGAAGCTGAAGGCCAACCTCACCCACTGAAACAGAAACTATGAATGAAGTTATTCTTCATATGAAAAGCACTAATCACAAAGGTAATACTTAGAGGTTTATAATCTCTGACCCCTTGGGTAGCAGCAGCAAAAAGATGAAGAAAAAGAAACCTCAGATTACCTCTGGTGTACAGATCTTTTACTTCCTTGGTCAAATTCATTCCTAAGTATTTTATTCTTTTTCTTGATATTGTAAACAGAACTGTTTTCTTAATGTCTTTTTAAGATAGTTCATTGTTAATATATAGAAATGCAACTGATTTTTATACTTTTTATGCTGCAACTTCTCTGAATTTTTAGTTTTAACACAATTTTTAGTATAGACTTCAGGGTTTTCTATATATAAGGTCATGTTATCTAGATATGACAAAGGGGCCTGGTGTGCTATAGTCCTGGGGATCACATAGAGTCAGACACAACATAGCGACTAAACAACAGCAACTTCAGCAGAGACAATTTTACCTCCTATTTTCCAACTTGAATGCTTTCTGATTAACATCCAAAATATATAAGGAATTCATATAGCTGAATAGCAAAAAAAAATTTACAAAACAAATAACCCAGCTAAAAATCGGGGACCTGAAGAGACATTTTTTCCCAAAGAATACCTACAAATGGTGGAATTGTAAATTGGTTACACCCGCTATGGGAAATAGTACGGAACTTCCTCAAGAAATTAAAAACAGAGGGAACTAAGATGGCGGAGGAATAGGACGGGGAGTCCACACTCTCCCCAACAAATACACCAAAGGAACATTTAAATACCGAACAAACTCCATAAAACAACATCTGAATGCTGGCAGAGGTCTTCAGGCATCTGGAAAGACAGCCCATTGCCGAAAAAAAGAAGGTAGGACCAAAGGAAAAAAAAAAGTAAAAAGAGGCAAAGAGGCAGGGACTGAGATTCATCTCGGAAGGGGAGCCTCGAAAGAGATAAAGGTTTTCGAACGTCAGGAAACATTCTGACTGGCAGATCTGAGAGATCTGAGGCGAATCTCAGAGACCATAAAAGTCGAGACTAGAAGCCGATAAATAGTTAAGCCCCTTAGAGAACATCTCTAACCACAAACTTCAGCGGTGCGGCGGCCGGGGGGGGGGGGGGGGGGGGGGGGGGGGGCCCCATCCCCCACGAGCCAGCGGACTGCTCAGGGAGGGGCGGGCCACGCCCTTAGGGGGAGGGGGACGACTGAGATTGAACGCCTGGGGCAGACTGAGGGTCCTAACCGAGGGTGCTAACTGGAGATAGCCCGCTGGGTAGCCTTCCCAAGGAAGACCCCCGCCAGGCTCAGGCGTAGCCTTCCCAGAGGAAGACCCCCTCCAGGCTCGCGAACAGAACAAAACAAAGGGGAGCGGGGACTCGGACCGCGGCGCGAGACAGCCGGGTGGAACTGGGAGGCTGCAGGCTATGGACCGGCCCAGCCCCCGCAGGACAGCGCCCCGGGGAGGCTTCTGCCCCCAAACCGCAGGCAGAATTGGGTGCTAGCCAAGACCTCTGGGGACTCTGGACAGTCGCCACCAGAATTCGGCACTTCTCATATCTGAGAAAACGCCCCCAGCTGCACACTGAAAAAACCGAGCAGCTGGGCCGGGGGAGGGGAGAAGCCGCAGCCCCCCAACTGCGTCACCAGAGTGCGGCGCAAGAGTCTGTCCCTGCACATCTGAGAAGACACGCCCAGCTGCAAGCAGAAAGAGCCGAGCGGCAGGGCCTGGGGAGGGGAGAAGCCACAGCCTCCAATTGCGTCATCAGAGTGCGCAGCCAGCCAAGAGCCTGAGCAGAGGGGGCGGGAAAAGTGCAGGCACCGCGAGCGGGGCAAAGCCCAGAGCGCTGAATAGACACTGAAAGGGCCAGCAGAGGTCGCCAAATCAAGCAGGACGGACCACTTAAGAACCCAACCAGGAAACTTTGACAAAACACACATCCAACCCCTCCCATAGTGAGGAACCCCTACAATAAAGGGACAACACGCCAAGATAAACAAGATGAAAAGGCAGAGAAATACCCAGCAAGTAAAGGACCAGGATAAATATCCCCTAGACCAAACAAAAGACGAAGAGATAGGATGTCTACCTGACAAAGAATCCCGAATAATGATAGTGAAAATGATCCAAAACCTGGAAAATAAGTTGGAGTTGCAGTTCAATAACCTGCAGGCAAGGATTGAGAAGATGCAGGTAAGCTTTAACAAGGACTTAGAAGAAATGAAAAAGAGTCAAAATACAATAAATAATGCAATAAATGATATCAAAAACACCCTGGAGGGAACCAACAGTAGAATAACAGAGATAGAAGACAGGATAAGTGAGATAGAAGATAGAATGGCATAAATAAATGAAACAGAAAGGAATAATGAAAAAAGAATTAAAAGAAATGAGGACAATCTCAGAGACCTCTGGGACAGTATTAAATGCACCAATATTCGAATCATAGGAATCCCAGAAGAAGAGACAAAAAGAAAGACCATCAAAAAATTCTTGAAGAAATCATTGTTGAAAATTTCCCTAAATTAGGAAAGCAAATAACATCTCAGGTACAAGAAACACAGAGGGTCCCAAATAGAATCAACCCCAAGCGGAACACCCCAAGACACATATTAATCAAATTAACAAATATCAAATACAAAGACCAAATATTAAAAGCAGCAAGGGAGAAGCAAAAAATAACCCACAAGGGGAATCCCATAAGGATAACAGCTGATCTCTCAATAGAAACGCTTCAGGCCAGAAGGGAATGGCAGAGCATTCTTAAAGTCATGGGAGAAAATAAGCTACAACCCCGATTACTGTACCCAGCAAAAAATTTCATTCAAATTTGAAGGAGAATTCAAGTTTTTCAGACAAGCAGAAACTGAGAGAATTCAGCAACACTAAACCAGCCCTCCAACAAATGCTAAAGGATCTTTCCTAGATAGGAAACACGGATGGGATATATAATCTCGATCCCAAAACAATAAAATAGAAGAAATGGCACAGGATCATATTTATCAATAATTACCTTAAATGTAAACGGGCTGAATGCCCCAACCAAAAGACAAAGACTGGCCGATTGGATACAGAAACAAGACCCCTATATATGTTGCCTACAAGAGACCCACCTCAAATCTAGGGACACATATAGACTGAAAGTTAAAAGCTGGAAAAAGATATTCCATGCAAATAAAGACCAAAAGAAAGCAGGAGTGGCAATACTCATATCAGATAAAGTAGACTTTAAAATAAAGGCGGTGAAAAGAGATAAAGATGGACATTACATAATGATCAAAGGATCAATCCAAGAAGAAGAAATAACAATTATAAATATTTATGCACCCAACATAGGAGCACCACAATATGTAAGGCAAATGCTAACAAGTATGAAAGGGGAAATTAACAACAACACAATAATAGTGGGAGACTTTAATACACCACTCACACCAATGGATAAATCAACTAAACAGAAAAGTAACAAGGAAATTCAAACTTTAAATGATACAATAGACCAACTAGACCTAATTGATATCTATAGGTCACTCCACCCCAAAACAAGGAATTTCACTTTTTTCTCAAGCGCACACGGGACCTTCTCCAGGATAGATCACATCCTGGGCCATAAATCTAGCCTTGGTAAATTCAAAAATATTGAAATCATCCCAAGCATCTTTTCTGATCACAATGCAGTGAGATTAGATATCAACTACAGGAGAAAACCTTTCAAAACTTCCAACATATGGAGGCTCAACAACACACTGCTGAATAACGAACAAATCACAGAAGAAATAAAAAATGAAATTCAGTTATGCATGGAAACGAATGAAAATGAAAACACAACAGCCCAAAACCTATGGGACACTGTGAAAGCAATGCTAAGGGGAAGGTTCATAGCAATTCAAGCTGACCTCAGGAAACAAGAAAAAAATCAAATAAATAACCTTACTTTACAACTAAAGCAACTAGAAATGGAAGAAATGCAGAAGCCCAGGTCTAGTAGAAGGAAAGAAATCTTAAAGATCAGGGCAGAAATTAATGCAAAGGAAACAAAAGAGACCATAGCAAAAATCAACCAATCCAAAAGCTGGTTCTTTGAGAAGATAAATAAAATTGACAAACCATTAGTCAGACTCATCAAGAAACAAAGGGAGAAGAACCAAATCAACAGAATTAGAAATGAAAACGGAGAGATCACAACAGAAAACACAGAAATACAAAGGATCATAAGAGACTATTATCAGCA
>ML664161.1:37009448-37078194 GCA_007570785.1 Antilocapra americana
AGAAGGAACATACCTCAACATAATAAAAGCTATATATGACAAACCCACAGCAAACATTATCCTCAATGGTGAAAAACTGAAAGCATTCCCCCTGAAGTCAGGAACAAGACAAGGGTGCCCACTCTCACCACTACTTTTCAACATAGTTTTGGAAGTCTTGGCCACAGCAATCAGAGCAGATAAAGAAATCAAAGGAATCCAGATTGGAAAAGAAGAAGTAAAACTCTCTCTGTTTGCAGATGACATGATCCTCTATATTGAAAACCCTAAAGATTCTACTAGAAAATTACTAGAGCTAATCAGTGAATATAGTAAAGTTTCAGGATACAAAATCAACACACAGAAATCCCTGGCATTTCTATACACTAACAATGAGAAATCAGAAAGAGAAATTATGGAAACCATTCCATTCACCATCGAAACAAAAAGAATAAAATACTTCGGAGTATTTCTACCTAAAGAAACAAAAGACTTGTATATAGAAAACTATAAAACACTGATGAAAGAAATCAAAGAGGACACAAACAGATGGAGAAATGTGCCGTGTTCGTGGATTGGAAGAATCAATATAGTGAAAATGAGTATACTACCCAAAGCAATCTATAGATTCAATGCAATTCCTATCAAGCTACCAAAGGTCTTTTTCAGAGAATTAGAACAAATAATTTCACAATTTGTATGGAAATACAAAAAACCTCATATAGCCAAAGCAATCTTGAGAAAGAAGATTGGAACTGGAGGAATCAACCTGCCTGACTTTAGCTATACTACAAATCCACAGTCATTAAGACAGTATGGTACTGGCACAAAGACAGAAATATAGATCAATGGAACAAAATAGATAGCCCAGAGATAAATCCACGCATCTATGGACACCTTATCTTTGACAAAGGAGGCAAGAATATACAATGGAGAAAAGACAACCTCTTTAACAAGTGGTGCTGGGAAAACTGGATAGCCACCTGTAAAAGAATGAAACTAGAACACTTTCTAACACCATACACAAAGATAAATTCAAAATGGATCAAAGATCTAAGCATAAGACCAGAAACTATAAAACTCCTAGAGGATAACATTGGGAAAACAGTCTCTGACATAAACCAAAGCAGGATCCTACATGACCCACCTCCCAGAATACTGGAAATAAAAGCATGAATAAACAAATGGGACCTAATTAAAATTAAAAGCTTCTGCACAGCAAAGGAAACTATAAGCAAGGTGAAAAGACAGCCTTCAGAATGGGAGAAAATAATAGTGAATGAAGCAACGGACAAACAATTAATCTTGCAAATAGACCTGCCATATGACCCGGCAATCCCACTGCTGGGCATATACACCGAGGAAACCAGAATTGAAAGAGCCACGTGCACCCCAATGTTCATCGCTGCATTGTTTACAATAGCCAGGACATGGAAGCAACCTAGATGCCCATCAACTGACGAATGGATAAGAAAGCTGTGGTATATATACACAATGGAATATTACTCAGCATTAAAAAAAAATTCATTTGAAGCAATTCTACTCAGATGGACGAAACTGGAGCCCATTATCCAGAGTGAAGTAAGCCAGAAGCAAAAACAACAATACAGTATATTAACACATATATATGGAATTTAGAAAGACAGTAATGAGAACCCAACATGGGAGACAACAAAAGGAACGCAGATGTATAGAATAGACTTGTGGACTTTGTGGACGAGGGTAAGGGTGGGATGAGATGGGAGAAGGGCACTGAAGCATGTTAATTGTCATGTGTCTAATCAATCGCCAGCCCAGGATTGATGCTCGGGACTGGTGCAGCGAGATTTCCCGGGGGGGAGGGAGGAGGGAGGGGGGACCGGAGGGGAAGCATATGTAAACCCATGGTGATATCATAACAATGTATGGCTAAAACAATAATTAAAATAAATAAATAAATAAATAAATAAATAAAAAATACAAGCAACTCCTGCAGCTCCATTCAAGGAAAATAAACGACCCAATCAAAAAGTGGGCCAAAGAACTTAACAGACATTTCTCCAAAGAAGACATAAAAATGGCTAACAAACATATGAAAAGATGCTCAACATCACTCATTATCAGAGAAATGCAAATCTAAACCACAATGAGATACCACTTTACATCAGTCAGAATGGCTGCCATCCAAAAGTCTACAAGCAATAAATGCTGGAGAGGATGTGGAGAAAAGGGAACTCTCTTACACTGTTGGTGGGAATGCAAACTAGTACAGCCACTATGGAAAACAGTGTGGACGTTCCTTAAAAAACTGCAAATAGTCCTGCCATATGACCCAGCAATCCCACTGCTGGGCATATCCACCGAGGAAACCAGAATTGAAAGAGACACGTGTACCCCAATGTTCATCGCTGCTTTATTTACAATAGCCAGGACATGGAAGCAACCTAGATGCCCATCAACTGACAAATGGATAAGAAAGCTGTGGTACATATACACAATGGAATATTACTCAGCATTAAGGAAAAATTCATTTGAATCAGTTCTACTCAGATGGACGAAACTGGAGCCCATTATCCAGAGTGAAGTAAGCCAGAAGCAAAAACAACAATACAGTATATTAACGCATATATATGGAATTTAGAAAGACGGTAACGAGAACCCAACATGCGAGACAGCAAAAGGAACGCAGATGTATAGAATAGACTTGTGGCCTCTGTGGATGAGGGAAAGGGTGGGATGATATGGGAGAATGGTATTGAAACATGTTCATTATCATATGTCTAATCAATAGCCGGCCCAGGATTGATGCTTGGGACTGGTGCAACGAGATTTCCCGGGGGGATGGAGGAGGGAGGGGGGTTTTGGAGGGGGAGCATATGTAAACCCATGGTGATATCATGTCATTGTTTGGCAAAACTAATAAAAATAAAAATTAAATAAAAAAAAAGAAATTAAAAACAGAACCACATTCATCAATCCTTCTTCTGGGTATATATCAGAAGAAAATAAAAACATTATCTCAAAGAATTATATGCACTCCCATACTCACTGCAGCATTATTTATGAGATATGGAAACAATCTAAGTGTCTACTGATGGATGAATGGATAAAGAAGACACTGTGTATATACATACACATGTACACACATACAATGGAATGTTGTTTAGCCTTCAAGACGAAGGAAAATTCTGTTATATGAAACAACAAAGGTGAACCTGGAGGACACTGTGCTAAGTAAAATAAGCGAAACAGAAAGACAAATATTACATGATCTTACTTATAATGTGGAATCTAAAAAATGTCAGACTCACAGAAACAGAATAGTGGTTTACAAGAGGTTGGTTGGGTAGGGAAAAAGAGGAGATATTGATTAAAGAGTATAAATTTTCAATTATAAGATGAATAAGGTCTGGAGACCTATTGTACAGAAAAGCAACTATAACTAATGATAATATATATCTTTGAAATTTGTAAAGGGAGTAAATATCAAGGGTTCTCACCACATGCACACACAAAATGATAACTATGGGACTTGATGAATTACTTTGATTTTAGTAATCATTTCATAAGATACTCTTCAATTTCACTAAAGGATCAAAATTAAAGATAAATATGTTTATTCACAGTAGCAAAAACTAACAGTGAAAACCGTGATATGGGAATCAGGATTCATCATAGCAAAAAACACATAGGATAAAAAAATGAATATAAAAGATTTGAACAAATGGAGAAAGAGATCACATATCTGCATGGATAGGAAAAATATTAAGGTACTTGTTTCTCAAATTAACTTACAGGTTTAATATATTTTGAAATCAGAATCTAAATATATTTTATGTGCACTGGAGGAGGCAGATCAAGATTCCTAAGTTTAACAAAAATAAATACAAAAGTGTAGTAAGAAAAAACAAGGTCTACCATTTAATAAAACATGTTCTAAATGTGTAATGATTAAATCAGTATGTTTCTAGGGTAGGACCAGATACCATATAAGCGAAACAGAACAGATATCTCAAAAGCAGATCATGATTTTGGTTGAATCTAATATATGATAAAGAAAACATCAACGGCTTCCCTGGTGGCTCAGTGGTAAAGAATCTACCTGCCCATGCAGGAGACACAGCACAACCAAAACTAAAGTAAATAAACAAAATGTTTTTAAAAGATAATATCAAGAATTACTAGAAAATGAATTAAATTATTCAATAATTAGAATTTAGGAAATTAAATAACTATTCAGAAAAATAATTTTAGGTTCTCCATTATATCACACCAAGTCTTGATGTTTGATTGAACTCTAAGTCTTGGCTAAAATGTTTCAAAAGTCTCACTGTTAATTCCGACCCTGAAGTTCTTTGATAGATGGAAAAATGACCAAAAATTCTTTCCCTCCAATCCACAAGGAGCGTATATCCTCCCTTCCTCTTTATCTCAGTCATGTGATTTGCTTTGACCATTAGACAACAGTATACTTGACCCAACAGAGACTTAAAAAGTGTTGTGTACTAGGGATTGGTCTCTTGCTGCTCTTAGAATGTCAAGACCATCATGTGATCCACCCCAAGCTAGCCTAATAGAGAACGGATCAAACACAAGAAGGAAAACCAATCACAGCTGACAGCCAGCACAAATCCCTAGACATGTGAGTGAGACCATGCTAGATCATTAAGCCACCAGCCAACCCAACAACTGATCCCAAACATGGGAGAGAGCTGAGCCTGTGTCTCTGGTCAGCTGGTCGGTCCAGAGCAGAAAACCTGCCCAAATAACTCACAGAATCATAAGCAAAATAAAAGATTATCTGTAAAGCCAGAAAACGAAAAGAAAAGAGGAAACAAAGCTTTTAGTTTGACAGTAACAAAATTTTGTAGACAGACCTGCCGATTTTACAGGCAAGCCTGCCTTGCTACTAGGCAGGTCTGTCTGAAAAGACCCAGGATAGTTTAAAAGATTCAAGTATTTAAGTGGTTGGAGGTTATTTTCAGATAAGTGAGCAGAAATTAAGAGTCAGAACTACTAGTAATAAACGGCTTGGCAATAATGAAATAAGTCATAGAAATTGATAAATTTGACCTAGTTTAGAGTTTAACCCTCACAGCCCTATACTGATTAGTCATGTGACTTTAGACAATTTATATAACCTCTCAAAGCTTCAATTTTCTTATGTGATTCATGAGAATAAGAATAGTTCTTACTTCATAGGACTATAATGATGATAATCAAAAGAGGCAATTCCTCCAAAGTGCTTCATACTTCTTGCACACTTCATGTATTTCTGGTACATGACCAGAGGTAGGCACTCAATAAATTTTAACTATTATCATTGCCTTCTATAATTTAAATTTAATGTATAAAATGATACCAGATACTCATTTTGACTATCCTTGGAATCATCTGGTCCTTAAAACCCACTTACTCTACTTTTAGCACCTCTCAATTTACCATTACCTTCTCCTCCTGACAGGCTTATAATTTAGTCTAATTAGTGGGAAATGTGGGTATGTTTATGTCTGTGTGTGTGATGACATGTGAAAAAAAAAACGAAAAAATATTGAAATACCAAGTTACCTAAATCCTATACAATGGCAGAAAGGCATTAGCTTGAACTTGTCAATACTGCTAAAAATAGCTTCTGTTCTACTTTATTCAATGGTTTTTCCTTAGGCAAGATAAAGATGAGTTGATAGTAATTAGGCCCCTGCTTCTAAATAAATTAGTCTCAGAAGTAGAACAAGCTAATGAAAAATAAGCTTTCACTTTTGTTGTAACAACTGTAGGACTAGGGAAAAAGCAAGTCATCTTAATATTAGGGGGAGTGGGACAGAATTATGAGACAAAATAAGCCCTGATCATATACTAAAATTGTTACAGTGACCATCATGCTAGTTCAGTTGATACTTTTAGACTGGACTTGTTCCCTATGCCTAATTCTAAAATGAGCACTTTAGACATATGCTGAAGAGCAAAGCCAAATCATGATTCAAGAGTCATCACCATTGAAACATATAAATTATCATATGTGAAAGGAATCGCCAGCCCAGGTTTGATGCATGATACAGGGTACTCAGGGCTGGTGCACCAGGATGACCCAGAGGAATAGAATGCGGAGGGAGGTGGAGAGGGGGGTTCTGGAAGGGAAACACATGTATATCCATGGCGGATTCATGTCAATGTATGGCAAAACTAACACGATAATGTAAAGAAAAAAATTACTTAATTAATTAAAAAAAAAACTGGATGAACAACAACAACAAAAAGAGTCATCACCAACTTTACAATAACTGTAAAGAATGCCTCCATGATAAAAACAACATGCTCTGGAACCAAGAGAGTAGACCAAGGGGAAGTGGTTTGCACCAATATTTTTTTCTTACGTCACTGATTTCCTGCTTTTAAAAAGCCAGAGGTTAAGAGCATTCAGTTGAGAAATCAGCCAAATACAGAACGTGGGAAATTCTGTAAGACAAATGACCTAGTTTCTTCAATTATCAATAGCATGGAAGAAAATGAAGAGGAACTATTATAAATTAAAACAATCTTAACAGACATATGCAAAGAAACAGAATGCACGACCTTTGTATCATTATACTAACAAATCTATTATAAAAAGATATTTTTGAGACAATCAGGGAAAAGTGAACAAGTATTAGACATTAAACAATATTAAGGAATTATAATTAATTTTGCTAAGATAGTATGATTATGGTTGTTTCTTTTAAAGCGTGACATTTTAGCAATATACACTTAAGTATTATTAGGGTTTCCCTGGTAGCTCAAGCAGTATAGAACCTACCTGCAATACAAGAGCCACAGGAGATGCAGGTTCAATCCCTGGGTTGAGAAGATCCCCTGGAGGAGGAAATAGCAATCTATTCCAAAATTCTTGCCTGTAGCGCTTGTCAGGCTACAGTCCATGGGGTCACACAGAGTACGACATGACTGAAGAGAATGAGCCCATTATTGCTGCTGCTGCTGCTAAGTCACTTCAGTCATGTTTGACTCTGTGCAACCCATAGACAGCAGCCCACCAGGCTCCGCCATCTCTGGGATTCTCCAGGCAAGAATACTGGAGTGGGTTGCCATTTCCTCCTCCAATGCATGAAACTGAAAAGTGAAAGTGAAGTCGCTCAGTCGTGCCCAACTCTTTGCGACCCCATGGACTGCAGCCTACCAGGCTCCTTCATCCATGGGATTTTCCAGACAAGAGTACTGGAGTGGGGCACCATTGCCTTCTCCATAGCCAATTATTCAGTTCAGTTCAGTTCAGTTCAGTCACTCAGTCATGTCCAAATCTGCGACCCCATGAATCACAGCATGCCAGGCCTCCCTGTCCATCACCAACTCCTGGAGTCTACCCAAACCCATGTCCATCAAGTCAGTGATGCCATTCAGCCATCTCATGCTCTGTCATCCCCTTCTCCTCCTGCCCCCAATCCTTCCCAGCATTAGGGTCTTTTCCAATGAGTCAACTCTTCGCATGAGATGGCCAAAGTACTGGAGTTTCAGCTTTAACATCAGTCCTTCCAATCCAGGACTGATCTCCTTTAGGATGGACTGGTTGGATCTCCTTTCAGTCCAAGGGACTCTCAAGAATCTTCTCCAACATCACAGTTCAAAAGCATCAGTTCTTCGGTGCTCAGCTTTCTTCACCGTCCAACTCTCACATCCATACATGATCAATAATAAATATCTAGGACTTGCTTTAAAACTTTTTTGGGTAAGGAAATACATTATTTATTTAAAATTATTCCCTTTATCCACAATTTCCCATACAAGCATAAAAACTAAAAAATAAAATCACTACTTGGGAATACAAGGGTCTTTCTTCAGTCCAGTCGAAGGACAGTCACAGCCCTTTCACTCTGTGAAGACTACTGAGGCACACTGAAGGGGGCATAAGGCTAGGAAGAATGCCTGAGAAAAAGCTTCCAATGAGAAATATAACATGCCAGAATGGTGGGCTTCTCTGTTAGACTTGGGGTGTTATCCATAGGGGACACTGCCTGGCTTCCCAAGAGGGTGCTGGTTGCCTGCCACCATCCCCCACCTCTTCACTACCAAACTGCACATCCAACAGAGGTCACACATCTCACGAGCTGTGTGGGGTATGATGGTGATGGGGAGGGGGTTGTCACTGAACACTTCTCTCTGGGAAGAGCCCCAAACCCCAGGGACATACAGGAAATCCTTTGCTTGGCCCTGACAGTCAATCACAGCTTCTGTCTTGGATACAATGTTGACTTAAAGTCAAAACAGAAGCACTCCCCAGAGGGGGGGAAAGGCAGGGGCCAAAAATAAGCAGAAGGGCTTCCGCCTCTGTAGTTCTCTCTGGGAGGCTGCTGAGGGCGAAAGGTGGGGAGCTCTAAATGCTGAAGACGGGGCAGTAGCAGGGAAGATGCTCCACAGACTCTAAGACTTGTTTTAAATTACTCTACAAAATAACTGACCTGAACTCTTCAAAAATATCAGGATGATAGAAGTCAAAGAAAGACTAATTGCCATTCAATCTTAAATCTCATTGTAAAGGAGACTAAAAATACATAACAGGACTTCCCTGGTGGTACAGTGGACAGGAGGTGCAGGAGATGCGGGCTCAATCCCTGGTTTGGGAAGATTCCACGTGCCACAGAGCATGTAAGCCCATGGGCTGTGATTACTGAGCCCGTGCACCACAGCTAGTGAAGCTCTCGCACCTAGAACCCATGCTTCAGAACAAGAAAAGCCACCACAAGGAGAAGCCCATGCACACAATAAAGAGTAGTCCCCACTAACCAAGCCTGAGCACAGCAAGGAAGACTCAACACAGCCAAATAAATAAATAATTTTTTAAAGTCATAAATATAACATATGATCTTGGATTAGATCCTGGCTCAGAAATAATTTTTATCTTGCCAATAAAACACATTAGTGTGACAACTGGCAAAATTTAAAGTATATGGATTAGATGGCAATATTTTCATACCAATGTATTAATAGATGTCCTAATTTTAATTATTAGACTGTTTTTTAAGCTCTTTATTTCAAGAAATAAAGGCTTATATACTTAGGGACAAAGTGGCATCATGTATATAACATACTTTCAAACAGTTCAGAAAATGAGAAAGAATAGTAACTCAAGTGTGCTAAAATAACATTTATAGGATCTGGGTGAAAATATGTGGAATTCTCTGCAAAAAAAAAAAATGGCTACTTTTGCAATCTTTCTGTAAATCTGAAATTACACTTGAAGTCAATAAAATATTCCAATAAAAAAGTTATGTTTGAGGAAAGCAAAATGTGATAATTATTAAAACTAAATGACGGGTGGCATGGTGTGTGCATGTTCAGTAGTGTCCGACTCTTTGCAACCCCATGGACTGTAGCCCACCAGGATCCTCTGTCCTTTTTAATACTTTTCTATTTTTGTATATATTAAAATTCTTCCCCATTTTTGTTAAAGAATGCTCAGTTGGTCAAATAGGTAGATTAGAGGGAAACATACTTTCCTTGTCTTTCAATTTCTCTATCCATGTCAAGGATCTTCTGTAATACACTATTCTACCAGTCAAATTAGTATTGTCCTTTAGAGAAATCTGAAAAAAATTGAAATACCTTTTAAGAGTTCAAAGAAATTTCAAAAATCTCACTAAAAGTAGTAGTCCAATGCTATACCATGTAGAAGAGATTCACATGCTTCTTATTAGTATTAGTTTTCATAAGGAAAATATCAACGAAACCTCATATCCTCAAATAACTAGGTAAGAAGAATATTGTATTAACAGGTATTTCTCTAGCAGGGGTTTATTTCCCCTTAAAGTGAAGTCGCTCAGTCATGTCTGACTCTTTGAGATGGCATGAATTTTACAGTCCATGGAATTCTCTAGGCCAGAATACTGGAATGGGTTGCCATTTCCTCCTCCAGGAGATCTCCCTGACCCAGGGAATGAACCCGGGTCTCCCACACTGCAGGCAGACTCTTTATCATCTAAGTCACCAGGGAAGCCCTATTTCCCCCTTACTGTGTACTTTTCACAGCACTACTTAATCAATATCTTGGTTTTAATATAGGGTATTTTGCTTTTAGAAATTGTTTTAACTCAATGTCTACAAAAGCTAAAACTGAAGGTGGCATTGGTCAACTTTAGGGTAGAAACTGTGGGTTTAGAAAGATTAAAAAAAAAACCTAATACCCATTACTTTGCAAATTACCATATCACATATGCATGTGTGTGTATCTTCAGTTGCTCAGTCATATCCAGTTTTTTGCAACCCCATGGACTGTAGCCCATTGGGCTCTTCTGTTCATGGAATTTTTCAGGCAATCTTTCATGCCATTTCCTACTCCAGGGGACCTTCCCGACTCAAGGATCGAACCCACATCTCTTGCATCTCATGCACTGGCAGGCAGATTCTTTACCACTGTGCCACCTGCGAAGTATTCTTACTGTTTTCTGTTAGCAAACAGTTTTATAGTAATCAAGGTCCTTTTCACCAAAAACAGAGACTTTCTCATATTCTTGAGCACCTCTTTTATCACAGAGACAATAAGGAACCATTTCAATTAAAACAAAAATCAAATTTACATCAAGTTAAAAAATATCCATATTTTTCCAAAATACCATTTTAGGTTTCCCAATTTCTCATCTATAGTCGTTGTAGGTTGAGTTGCCTATAAAGTTCTCATACTATTTCCAGCTTATAAAGAATTGGTGGAGTTCATTCACCAAATATTCAAAGAATCTTAATTTCTAAGCCTTAAAATATTTTTATTTCTTTTGTTAAGGAAACTAAAAGAAGACTGCTATCTAGTTTTCCTTTCAGAACCAATTTCAAATATAAAAATGAAGCAATCATTGAGTTGTTTGCAAAGTAATTATCCACTGCTAATTTACTATGAAAATTAAAGACAGGCAGCAGAGAAAGGAAAATAGAACTGATTTACCTTTTCAAAGTAAATCAGTAACTTTAAACTTATTTTTCCTCTTTTCACTTAACTTCAAACATCTCAAAATGCATTTAAGTGCCATTTATTTGAATCATCTATCAAAAGCAAACAGTGTACATGATACAAACTGTCAAAAACTAAGTGTCTAGTTAAATTTCCAAATAAAAAATCTGTGAAATCCACTGTTTTCTGCTCTAAATAATGACGTTTATGTATAGAGCAGACATTTTATCAAAGTGATGAGATGGTAACTACTGCATCACACCATCCTATAATTTTAAATGAAAAAATAATTTCTACTTTCAACAGAATTTTGAAAAACATGTCACAATTTTTTTATTCTAAAAGCTAAATAAAACCTAAAATAAAATGTTATTCCAAAATAAAGTTGCTGAGTACAAAAATGGCATAATAAAAGTACAATGTTATTGAATGACTTGTTAAAGGCAAAGAGATATATGAAAGTATTATTTCAGTAAGAACTGGCAGTCAAGAGATTAACATTAATAAAAGGTCATTAATAGGATACAGAAATATATTTGTTATATTGAATAAAATATAGGATGTGTTTATTAAAATAGAGTTCAAGCTACATCTCTAGTTCAATAACATAGAATGGGTTATTTTCCTTTGCAAAAACCTGGCAAAAATATAACAGTCAACAATGTGTAACCTTAATGTTATTTTAATATAATCTTACTGTCTTTGAACTTGCTTTCTGCACTTGTAAAAGGCATACATTTGATTTGATTATCTCTAAATTCTCTTACATGTCTAAAATCTTGTGATGATTTTTAATTATTTCCAAGGGATTCAATGGTTTCCCCAAGATTTGGAAGCCTTCAATCTGTATCCCAGGGCTTCCCAAGTGGCTCAGTGGTAAATACCCACCTGCCAATGCAGCAGATGCAGGTTAAATCCATGGGTTGGGCAGATCCCGTGGAGAAGAAACTAGCAACCTACTTCAGTATTCTTCACTGGAAAACCCCGTGGACAGAGGAGCCTTGCAGGCTACAATCTACAGAGTCACAAAAGAGTCGGACACAACTTAGCTATTAAACAAAACAACAATCTGTATGCCAGCCGCACAAGCCAAGTAAAGCAGTCCTGAACTTCATTTGTGTATTCATATTCCATAATGTACTACTGTATAAGGAGGTTACCTAATCATGGGAAAAATAAACTGTATATCATCTCTGGCCCTTAACAAAAAATTGTAACACATTATTGAAAGGCCAAAAGAAAAAAACACAGTTTGAAGAGACAAGCATTGGAACCAGCTTCAGATATGGCTGAAATTTTGGAACTATCAGCCCAGGAATTTAATACAACTATGATAATATGCTATAGGCTCTAAAGGAAGAAGTGGATGATACATAAGAATAGGTGGGTAATGCAAGCATAATGACAAGAACTCTAAGAATAAAAAATATGCTAGGAATAAAACATTATAAAAAGAAGGATGCTTTTGGTGGGTTCACCAATAAGCTGGACATAGCTGAGAAATGAATAAGTGAGCTGAGAAATGAGTAAGTGAGCTTGAAGAAATGTCAATGGAAACTTCCAAAGCTAAAATGAAAATACAAAAAAATAAATAAATCAGAAGAGAATATCCAAGAACTAAGGAACAATTACAGAAGGTGTAGCACATGTAATGGATATATAAGAAAGAGAAGAAAGAAAGAAATATGTCAAACAATAATGTCTGAGAATTTCCAAAATTTAATGAAAAACATCAAATCACAGTTTCAGGAAACTCAAGAGAATTCCAAACAGGATAAATATCAAAAAACCCCTATCTAGGCATTTCATATTAAAACTATAGAAAATCAAAGATCAGGAGAAAAATCTTGAAAGAAGCCAGAGAAACAAAACCTTACCCATAGACAATCAAGGATAAGAACTGTATCGGGGCGGGGTCGGGGTTGGGGGAGGGAAGTACTACATCAGACTTCTCTGAAGAGACTTTTCTGAAATGACATAAGCAGTAAGATAGTTCAGTTCAGTTGCTCAGTCGTATCCAACTGTTTGCAACCCACGAACTGCACCATGCCAGGCCTCCCTGTCCATCGCCAACTCCCAGAGTTTACTCAAACTCATGCTCATTGAGTCCATGATGCCATCCAGCCAGCTCATCCTCTGCCATCCCCTTCTCCTCCTGCCCTCAATCTTTCCCAGCATCAGGGTCTTTTCAAATGAATCAGTTCTTCACATCAGGTGGCCAAAGTATTGGAGTTTCCGCTTCAACATCAGTCCTTCCAATGAATTTTCAGGACTGATTTCCTTTAGAATGGACTAGTTGGATGTCCTTGCAGTTCAAGGGACTCTCGAGAGTCTTCTCCAACACCACAGTTCAAAAGCATCAATTCTTTGGCACTCAGCTTTCTTTATAGACCAACTCTCACATCCATACATGACTAGTGGAAAAACCATAGCTTTGACTAGACAGACCTTTGTTGGCAAAGTAATGTCTCTGCTTTTTAATATGCTGTCTAGATTGGTCATAGCTTTTCTTCCAAGGGGCAGGTGTCTTTTAATTTCATGGCTGCAGTCACCATCTGCAGTGATTTTGGAGCCCAAAATTAAGACAGTGGAGTAAAATATTTAATGTGTTTAAAGAAAAAAAAAACTGGATTTCTGTGTGCTGTGAAATTACTTCTCAAAAGTGAAGGATAAACAAAAATTTCTCAGATTAAAAAAAAAATTGAATGAATCTGTCACCAGTAGATCTATCTCGCAAGAAACATTAAAAGAAATTCTTTAGATAGCAGGAAAATGATAAAGGTCAGAAACTTAAACTACATAAAGTAGTGTGTAAGAGAAGGAATAAACAAAGGTTAAAATAGTTTCATATTTCTTATTCTTAATTGATCTAATAGATGATATTCTGTTCCAAATAATGATAGCAACAATGCATTTATATAATGCAATAATAGCAACAATGCATTTGGTGATTATAATAAATGATAATAATGTTAAAAGGAACAGGTGGGGGAAATTCAGAATACACTAAAGAGGACTTGGATTAGCTGTAAATGTACATTGCAAACTCAAGGACAATCACTAAAAAAGCATAAAAAAGAAGTATAATTGATAAGTTAAGAAAAAAGAGAAATCTGAATCATATAAAACATTTGGCTAAAACCAGAAAAGAGAGAAAAAGAATCTAAGACAAGGAAACAAAACAAAGAACAAAATCAACAAACAAAAAATGGTAATAAGTATAATATATGTTAATCCAACTATGTTAATAATAATTTTAAACATCAAGATTAGATACACCAATTAAAAGACAGAGATTGTCAAAGTGAGTAAAAAGAAAATAAGACCTCAACTATATTTTATTCCACAAGAAACCTACTTTATTTGTAAAAACACAGCTCAATTAAAAGTAAATGAATCAAGAAAGACACCAACTGGTATCACAGTTCTACATCACTCTTTCCTTCCGAGCTTTCATCATGAACCTTAATCTCTACCTATATATGATCACACTAAAGCAAGTGAATACAATCTTTAGACAAATTAATTGCCTTCTATGACTACGCGCTATGAACCTCCTTGCCTAAATCTCCAAAACACTCAGTAAGTTAAGTTTTTGAATATGTTTCATTCAACAGCTTGGCCATCCTATTCCCAGACACAACTCTATCCCCTAAATACATATGCTAAGGATATTATTTTACCTCACATAATTTTCTTTTATCAAATAATCTATGTTTGCCAGTACATGACTAAAAATAAAGGGTTTGAAAAACAGAAGTGAGACTATTTCAGCATTGTAAAATGTTTGCAGTGATGTGGGCCAGATGATAATTTCTCTCTGGAACATAATTAAAATAACTGGCTTACCTTATATCATAGAGTTCAGAAGAAAAATCAGAGTATTATAGATAGCTTACTTCATTCATATACAACAGAGCTTCCCATAGGGGTTTCAAAAGTTAGTTTACTTCTATAAATAGTTTTTTTAATAAGTTTTATTTTCATAGTGAGTGAAATTTTGTATAGTTATAGCTATACAAAAATACTAAATTAATTTGCTGGTTGAATTCTCAGAAAAGGTAGAATTACTTCAAATCTTCTTATGTGCTTTAATTTTAAAATGGCTACATCTCAACAGATGCAGAAAAAGATTTCCATAAAATTCAACATCCATTTATGATATTAAAAAACTCTCCAGAAATTGGGCATAGAGGGAACATACCTCAACATAACAAAAATCATATATCACAAACCCACAGCTAACATCATACTCAGTGGTGAAAGCTGAAAGCATTTCCTCTAAGATCAGAAACAAGACAAGGACATCCACTCTTACCACTTTTATTCAACATAGTTTTGGAAGTGTCAGGCACAGTAATCTTAGAAGAAAAATAAATAAAAGGAATCCAAGTTGGAAGAGAAGAAGTAAAACTGTCACTGTTTCAGATTACATGATAATATACATAGAAAATCCTAAATACGTTACCAGAAGATTACTACAGCGCATCAATGAATTGGGTAAAGTTGCAGGATACAAAATTAATGCACAGAAATGTGTTGCATTTATATACAAATAACAATGAAATATCAGAAAGAGAAATTAAGAAAACAATTTCATTAACCATCACATCAAAAAGAATAAAATGCCAAGGAATAAACCTACCTAAGGAGGCAAAAGACTTATACTCTGAGAACTATAAGGCACTGATGAACAAAACTGAAGATGACACAAAGAGATGGAAAGGAATACTGGTGTTTTTTGAATGGAAGAATCAATACTATTAAAGTAAATATACTACCCAAGGCAATCTACAGACTCAATGCAATCCCTACCAAATTACCAATGACATTTTTCACAGAACTAGAGAAAACTGTTAATTTGCCTGTAAATACAAAAGATCCTAAATAGAAAAAACAATCTTGAGAATGAAAAATGGAGCTGGAGGAATTAGCTCCCTGACTTCAGACTATACTACAAAGCTACAGGAATCAAAACAGTATGGTACTGGCACAAAACCAGAAATATAGATCAGTGGAACAGTATGGAAAACCCAAAAATAAACCTATATACCTATGGCAAATTCATCTACTACAAAGAAGGAAAGAATATACAATGGAGAAAAGAAAGTCTTCAATAACTGGTGTTGGGAAAACTGGACAACTACATGTAGAGGAGTGAAATTAGAAAATTTTCTAACACCATACACAAAAATAAGCTCAAAATGGATTAAAGACTTAAATGTAAGACCAAATACTATAAAAACAGAAGAAAACAAAAGCAGAACATTTTGACATAAATCACAGCAATATCTTTTTCAATCCATTTCCAAAAGTAATAAAAATAAAAACAAAAATAAACAATCGAACCTAATTAAATTCAAAAGTGCTTACATAGCAAAGGAAAGCACAAATAAAATGAAAAGACAACTCACAGAAGAGGAGAAAATATTTGCAAATGAGGTGACATACAAGAGATTAACCTTCAAAATATACAAACAGCCCAGTGAACTCAATAACAAAAAAATCAAGCCATCAAATCAAAAAATGGGGAGAAGACCTAAACATACATTTCTCCAAAGAAGACATACAGATGGCCAAAGGCACTTGAAAAAATGCTCAACACTGCTAATTACTAGAGAAATGCAAATCAAAACTACAATGCAGTACTACCTCATTTTAGTCAGAATGGTCATCACCAAAAAGTCTACAAATAATAAATGCTGGAGATGGTACAGAAAAAAAGGAGCCTTCTTACACTGTTGGTGGGAATGTAAATTGGTACAGGCACTATGGAGAAGAGTATGGAAGTTCCTTAAAAAAATAAAAAGAGTTACCTGGCTGCCTGTCAGAAAGTATTTTATGGAGAAAATAGAATCTGCATTACTTTCTCAAAATGGAGAGGAAAAGAAAATGCGAATAAATGGAGAAATAGTGCAAATGAAAACAAGAAATTATTACACTTATACTAAACAATAGTTGTTGTCCAACAAACATATAACAAACTCAAATCAATCAATATGGATTGTTGGCTTTTAGTAAGAAAAGTTTCTCTTGTTTTGAACCAGGCCTGCTTACCAAAAGCTATTTTAAAACCAATAAACTGCTGAGAGAGAAAAAAGCAGCCTCTAACATCTGTCTGCTGGAGCTTGCCCTGTACTAACAGTTAAGCAGGCCATGGTGTTCTCCTGTTGAACGTAAACAATTTCACAGAAAAACAACATCAAACAAGGCTACTCTATGAAGCAAGATAAAAACAAAATCACTGCAGAACCATGTCTGGGGATCAGATAAACATAAGAACACTGCAAAAACCACACTAATGATTAAACGTTCCCCTCTAGCTGGCATAAGAAACAGCTGCTTCTTTAGCAATTATAGCTTTATACCATTCTTCCTGCTTCCTGGATAAAAATTCTTAGGATACCAAACGACAGAAATGTCTCCAACTTTCTAGCAACACTCAATTTATGCTTCTTTGAACTTTACTAAAATCATCTAACACAAACCTAAATTCTACAAAAGGCCTTCCTAACATCCTTTTACTGGAATATCTTATGTTTCCCTATAGTATGTAATCTCTTTCTTGTAATAAACCCAGATTTGTTTGACTGTATGTATATAGTCTTTCATTGATGGGCACAGGTACTGCATTTTCTTTTAAATATTCTAAAACCCAGCCTACACATTGTTTTGACCAGTCTTTAGCCTGAAAATTGTCAGTATGGTATGGATATTATTGCTTAGTCACTAAGTTGTGTCCAACTCTTTGGCAATCCCATCAACTGTAGCCTGCCAGCTTCCTCTGTCCATGGGATTTCCTAGGCAAGAATACTGGAGTGGCCTGCCATTCTCCACGGGATCTTCCTGACTCAGGGATCATTTGAACCCACATCTCTTGCATTGGCAGGTGGATTTTTTACCAATGAGCCACTAAGGAAGCCATGGTATTGGTTTAAGAAAAGGCAGAAAGATGCAACACATTGTAATCCCAGATACAAATCCTAGTACATATCAAAAGTTAGTATATGACAAAGGAGTATCACGAACAGTAGAAAAAGGAAGAATCAGTTAATAAATAGTATGCTAAAACTAACTGTCTATTTGGAGGGGGAAAAAAAATCATACTATACGCCTAGGAAATTCTATGAACAGAGGAGCCTGGCAGGCTACTGTTCATGGGTCGCAAATAGTTGGACATTACTTAGCACCTAAACACCAACATATGACCAAATTCTATTTGGATAAAAAAGTTAAAATACAGAAGTTCAAAGCACCAGAAAAAAAAATAGAAATAAATATTTAACCACAACTCTGAATTTTAGAGGCACTTCCTTCCTTAGGAGATAAAAGGGTTCAATAGATTTAACCATACAAAAAAGTGACAATAAATATGTGTATACACACACACACATATATATGAAAATCATGAACTAGGGAATATTTTCACAAAACTATAACAGACAAGGGCCAATATGTTTAATACACAAATATATTATGCAAACTAATAAAAAATTACTAAGAAAAAAATATATAAAAGGGTAAAGAATAGGGCTTCCCAGTGGCTCAGACAGTAAAGTATCAGCCTGCAATGCAGGACACCTGTGTTCGATCCCTGAGTCGGGAAGATCCTCTGGAGAAGGGAATGGCAAGCCACTCCAGTATTCTTGCCTGGAAAATCTCATGACAGAGAAGCCTGGCAAGCTATGGTCCATGGGATAGCAAAGAGTCAGACACAACTAAGCAACTAACACTTCCACTTTTAAATGACAGAAAAAAATAATTAATGGAAGAAGAAACTCAGCTGGTTAATAAATATATGGAAAAATAATCAAGGTCACTACTAATCAAAAAATACAAACTAAAATAATTATAAATTCTATTTTTCATCTACTGAATTGGAAAGATATTTTTAAATATATAAAGCTGGTGACTGTATTATTTAAATGGCAGTTATATGTTACTAAAGTGGGGTTAAATTGTCAAGTTCTTTTGGAAAGTAATCCAGCAAGAAATATAACCTATTTATATAACCTACTTTACATATAAGTCTATATAACCCAACACTTTTACCTCTAGGCAATCTAGTCTAAGGAAATAATATTAAATATGCTGAAAGTTTAATGCTCACAGACATTCGTAATAGCATTATTAAGAGAACAGAAAAGTTGAAACACGAATTTCCAATAATAAAGGAAGAGTGCGTCCACTAGATGGAGTTTTATAAAGCCATTAAACTTATGTTAAGAAAAAATTCATAACAACATTAAGAAAATATTTATGCTTAATACTAAGCAAAAAAAAATCCTAGTAAGTAGAATTCTACATAAGATCCGTAACACAAACCAAAATACCATTGAGAGACTCAACATACAATATGTGATGCTGGACCAAGTATGACATCAGAACTCTGGCCCATACAGTCTGCCACAGTAAGCTCAGGAAACCTAACCACAATCCCTGCAACACCATTCCAGGAAGCCAAATCACCACCTCTGCAACTATCAGCCCAGAACATTAAGACCTGGTCAGTGACTGCTGGGGTCCCTGATTTTTGCAGACCTCTTCTCCTAAGACTTCAAATTCAGTATTAATATGTCAAATATGATTTCTAAACCAATCACACAGGGCGCCCAGCTTACAGCTAGCCTGCCTCCATCTTCCATGTCAACAGTCTCCAATAAGAGCCTACCTTATTAAGCCATAAAGGAAAGATTGAAACAATGCCATTTGCAGCAACCTGGATGGACCCAGAGATTACCATATTAAGTGAAGTAAGTTACACAGAGAAAGATGAGCATCATATAGTATCATTTACCTGTGATATCTAAAAAAATTATACAAATGAACATTTGTATAATACAAATAAATTATACAAATCAGAAATAGACTCACAGACATAGCAAACTTATACTTCCAAAGGGAAGAATGGAGGAGGGATAAATTAGGAGCTTGGGATTAACAGATACATACTACTATGTATAAAATAAACAACAAACATCTGTATACCTGAAACTAATACAACATGGTAAATCAACTGTACTTCAATTTTTAAAAAAGCATACCTGAAGCCTACTGCTTTTTCACTATAAAGCTTTCCCCACTTTCTTGCTGGCCTTCGAGTCTTTCCAAAAGCAAGTAATGGTCGCTGACTCCCTTGCTATACAAGCTTTGAAAAGGCAGCCTCTCTTCTCATTTGAGTAACAATTTAATTCCACATAACAAAAGACTAAGCAAAAAATACTGATATAAAATGAACCTCAAAAAATCACTATTCATCTGCATCTGAGTATTCAAAGTACAAATCTAAATGATTTAGAATTGCCTTTCTCCCTAACTTGTTGTATTTTTCTCTTATGAGCACGCTTATATTTATAATGGAAACATAATTTTTCAATAAAAATATCTGATGGACTTTTGCATGTGCGCATGCTAAGTCACTTCAGCTGTGTCCGACTCTTTGCAACCCTTAGACTATAGCCCTCCAGGCTCCTCTGTTCATGGAATTCTCCAGGCAAAAATACTGGAGTGGGTTGCTGTGCCCTCCTCCAGGGGATCTTCCCAACCCAGGGATCGAACCTGCGGTTCTTATGTCTCCTGCATTGGCAGGGGGATTTTTTTTACCACTAGTGCCACCTAGGAAGCTGATGGACTGTTACTCAGCAATGAAAAAGAGACAAATTGCTGGTAGATTGAACAGACATATAACAAAAACATTATGCTGCATGAAAGAAGATATACACACACAAATATACACACACAATATATGCTGTAAGCTTCTATTTATATGGAAGTCCAAAAGCAGGCAAAACTAAGCTATGGTGACAAAAGTTCAGAATTTGTTGCTACTGGAAAGCAGTGGGAGTGGGAAACTGACTGGACAGGGGCAAGAAGAAATTTTAAGAAAATTTAATAAGATATCCAATACATATTTTGACTGATGGTTACCCAAGTAGATATATCTGAAAACTCACTGAAGTGAGCACTTAAAAATCTATGAATTTTATTATGTGTAAATTATATGTCAAATTATTCTTTCCTTGCTCTTTCCTATGTTGCCTTCAACTATCAAGTGTTCTGCTCGTAGCACACCTCTCTATGTTTATCTTTTTCCAAGCTTCTTAAACCTACAATTCTCCTCAGGATAAAATACATGGACATATGAAAAAATGTTTAAATAAAAAAATTTATGATAAATGTATAAACTTGCTTTGTTATGAAGACAGAAATTAGGTTAGTTATCAAATAGCATGATTTGAAGATAATTCTTTGAGGATTACACTAAGCATACAAGTTTAAATACTTTTCAAGAGAATATTGACAAAAGAGAATCTGTGACTTCTAGTATATTAATAGTGGCAATAAAATTATTAGACTTGTTAGGAGAATTAAAATTGTGGCCAAAAAATATGCTTTAAACCTTTTCCTAGTTCTTTCATTTTAGAATAAGAGACCTTTTAGCCAAGAGAATAGAAACAGAGAGTAAATACATTACAAACGATATAAAAATACAAATAAAGAGGGAAGAAACAAAGAATTTCAGCCATTTTTTAAAATTTTCATTAAAAAAGAATAAAAGAGGAAGTTTCATAATAGTTACAGGAAAATGAAATACACATGATGCAAATTCTTAATCACATAAAAAATATAAATGGTTCATGTAGTGTGTAGTAGTCTTGCAAACTCATTCCAAAAAGATGGCCTAGTTTAAAAGTGCCTAATATAGTTATCAAAAGGTACAAACTTCTGGTTACAAAATAAACATGTAACAGAGATGTAATATACAACATGATCAATATAATTAATACTGCTGGTTATATATGAAAGTTATTAAGAGTAAATTGTACAAGTTGTTATCACAAGAAAAAATTTTTTCTATAATTTTGAACCTATATGAGATGATAGATGTTCATAAACTTGTGATAATCACCTATTGATGAATGCGTATCAAATCACTATGTTGTACACCTTAAACTTTACACTGCTGTATGTCATTATATCTCGATAAAATCAGAATTTAGAAAAGAGTACTGAATATTACCTCAAGTAGCAAAGGAACTTTGGTTAAGATAGAACTAGAAAAAATCAAAAAAAGATCCAATAATAAACTACTAAGAGACTTTCAGATTATATAAGTAACCAATAACAGTGTACAAATTATTTATAAATGGATTTCTCAATATCAAAGTATGTTTCTCATCAGTATTCTGATTCTCTTCTTACTGCCCTCTGATATCCTATAATAGAAATCTATGTTAATACATCTGACCAATCTACTTTCAGCTTCTTGCTATAATATTCTAAGTATACAGAGTGAGTCCTTGCAAATGCTTTCTTTTTTCACCTCTTTTAAATATTCACTTAAACAGATACATGTAACTGGATCCCATCCCTCCAGTAACTAATTTCATAGATAAAAATTAAAAACATTGAGTGCAACCTAAAGAATCTACTCCACTCTTATTACTTCAATATATCCTATGTCTTTTATACTTTCCTCTTTTCTAATATTCTCAGGAAAATGCACCCAACAGTAGCAATACAAAGTATGAATAGTTCAGGCTAATTTAAAATACCGGGCTTCCCTGGTGGCGCAGCTGGTAATGAATCTGCCTGCAATGCGTGAGACCTGGGTTCGATTCCTGGGTTAGGAAGATCTCCTGGAGAAGGGAATGGTTACCAACTCCAGCAATCTGGCCTGAAGAATTCCATAGACTGCATAGTCCATGGGGTCTCAAAGAGTTGGACATGACTGATTAAAAATATTATTTTTCCAACTCCTTAAAAGACGTGACCATCTCTAGAAAATAACTTTTTTTTTTTTTTAGAAAATAACTTTTAAAGTATACTTTTCATCTTGTGGTACACTGCACAGCCCACTCACTTCCTCACACATAGTCATTCAGTTTAGAAATGAATCAAAGAACCTATATTCAACAACACACACGAAAGCACAGGATAGCAGATCTCAAAACAAACTAACATGACACAAACTGAACTAAAGATGAGTTCAGGTCAGATGAAAATGAAATGTGAATCTTGTTTGTATCCCAAGACACGTACACATTGCTGCATTTAAAATGGATTACCAACAGGGACCTACTGTTTAGCACAGGAGACTCTGCTTAATGTTATGGGGCAGCCTGGATGGGAGGAGTGTTTGGGAGAGAATGCTCACATGTATGTGTACGACTGAGTCACTGTGCTGTCCACCTGAAACTATCACAACACTGTTAATCAGCTATACTTCAAAGCAAAGTAAAAGTTAAAAAAAAATGATACTATGGGACAATCTAGGGCTTCCCTGACAGCTCAGCTGGTAAAGAATCCGCCTGCAATGCAGGAGACCCTGGTTTGATTCATGGATCGGGAAGATCCTCTGGAGAAGGGATAGGCTACCCACTCCAGTATTCCTGGGCTTCCCTTGTGGCTCAGCTGGTAAAGAAACCGCCTGCAATGAGGGAGCTCTGGGTTCAATCCCTGGGTTGGGAAGATCCCCTGGAGAAGGGAGAGGCTACCCACTATGGCCTGGAGAATTCCATGGACTGTATAGTCCATGGGGTAGCAACGAGTCAGACATGACTGGTACTATGATACTATGGGGCTATCTAGGAAATTTAAACATTAACTGCATATTAGATTATAAAAAGAAATTTTGTTCATGTTTTTAATGTGACAATGGTTGGGGTTTATATTTTTTAAAAGAGGGGAGCCTTTATCTGATCTCTGCAGTTTTTTAGATATTCAATAAAAAAGGTATAATATGTGGGGTTTGCATTAAAATAATGAAATGCTAAGTGAAGATTTACAAAAACTGTTGAAGCTGAAAGTTTATTATAATACTGTCTGTTCTTGTTATTTTGTTTTCCATAAAATAACAAAAACAAAAGATAGGTGAAAGTAAAGAGAGCATCTTTGTGATAAGCAGAATAATGGTTCCCAAAAGAATCTGTGAATATGTTAGGTTATATGGCAAAGAGGAGTAAAGAGTTGCAGATTATATGAAGGCTGCTAATCAGTGGACCTCAAGATTAGGAAATAAACCTGGATTATCCTGTGGGACCAATGTAATCACTAGTGTCTTAAAACACAGAAGAGGAAAGCAGAAAAGTTAAGAGTCAAAAGATGCAATGTGAGAAAGATTCAACTGGCCTCTGCTAGCTTTGAAGACACAAGGGGGCCACCAGTCAAGGAATTGTGAATAGCCTATAAAAGCTGGAAAAGAAAACACTCTCTCCTAGACTCTCCAGAAAGAAATGCAGTCCTACCAATGACTGCATGTTAGCCCAGTGACACCCATTTCTAACTTCTAACCTCCTGAATTATAAGATAATAAATTTGTGCTATTCTGAGCCATTAGTTTCTGGTAGTTTGTTGAAGCCAAAATAAGAAACTAATACAATCTTCTAATAAACCCACAGATTTTTATATGGAGATAAAGCATAGAGTTTACTGAGAATTCTAATGAAGTATATATTTTCCTCAAGTAAAGAAAAAATATCCAACTCAGATACCCTTACTATTTTCTTCTGGTTTAAATAATTCTTTATTGCTCAGTATATTTCTTTCTCTTGTGTCTTATTTTGTTTTTATTTTTTAGAAACTATAAATTCAAGCTTAGGGAAGCTTGCCTTTGTTTTGAAAAACGAAACAACAAAGCTTTTATATCATTTGCTAACCTGGTTTTAAGAGCGAGATGGGATTTATCTTGCAAGAGTAATATCTATACCATGAATGATGGAGGTCTAAGTCTGGTGCTAAAAGGAGACAACAGCATTGTTGACAAAACTATAATCTGCTGGTGACATTTGTGAAAAAGAAGCCCTGGCAAATTTCTAAACAGTAAACTCTGTTGGAAAGAAACCCTTATTATTTTAAAGGGCAGGTACTTTAAGGCGGGTACTATTACCTACACTACTCTCCCCTTTCTGGTAGCCTCAATTTCTTCCATGGGTCAACTGCATTACCCATCCCCCACAATATACCAAAATGCTACCAGAATCAATCATCTCTACTACTTTCCCAAGACTTTTCTCTTATCCAAAATCAATTTACACACTTAATCTTAAAAATTACTGATTCTATCAATTCTATTTTCTATTAGTGTGATCTTAATTCTAACCATCATCTTACTGTAAATATCTTTACCCTAATCAACTTTCTCTTGGTCTAATTCAGCTGTCTCTTGGTACTTGTGACTTGTTTGCTTGTTTTTCATTTCTTCTGTTTCCACCATCCTTGATCTCTCTGCAATGCTAAGACACCCTTGAAGTTTTCTTTCTTAATATTCTTAAGAAAGTTTTCAGATTATCTGTCTCTACTTTTGAGTTTTCCTCATATCATTGTGCTAAATTCTCTTACCTCTCCTTTGCTAGCCTTACATTTCTATCTACTTAAATGTTTACAAACAAACTCCTCTAACTTCTCAATTTACTGTACTACTTATTTTCAAACTTTTTTAGTTTGAAGACTTAAAGACAGGTCTTTAGTCAATTTACAATGAACAAATCAGACTGAACATTAAGCCATCCAATCAATTCTCTTGATAGTCTAATTTATTGCCTTCATTTAAGTAAAGTACTAGATTTCTAATGTGACTGATATGTACAGGTGGTTAACGGAGCAGAAAAACTGAAAAAACATAACAATTTTCTCTGGCTACTGTGTAAATCTTCATTTAAAACCCCCATTATTTGTTGTTTTTATGCTATTTCCAATTCAAGAGATATACTTACTGTACATATATGATTCAGTTATAATATGCTACTAAAATTAAATACTACATATTTTAATTAAAATTCATTATATTGATTATATATCATCATTACATAATATATTCAAAGTCATTCTCTATATCATTAATAACAATTGGTATATTTAGGCCTTCAATAGAATTAAAATCATACTCTTCTTACTAATATTTTACATAAGTCCAGAAAGTATCATGAGTGATTTCTCTGATACATCAACCAAAACACATTGTTTCACTCATTATAGTAAGTTGGTTGAGAATGATTTATGTCATAACCATTTTTAACTCTGTATAATAAATATCTTTGGAATAATTAATCTTGTCAAAATACCTTCTTGTTGTATGCCTTCAGTGACTATGAATGCTCCATTTAATCAAGCTCTGTACAGGCACACTTATTATGCACTTTTTAGAGGTTTTATATTCTGTTCTTCACAACCACCTTCTATAAATCCTTTAAATACAATTTTATTTCTAAATCTTAATCACTTTTATTTAAAAATATGCTTAATACATATTTTTAAATAAAAACACATTTAACAAACATTAAAAGATTAGCCTTTCAAATATTAAAAATAATCAAGAAAATTTACCTTTTTAAAATTAAAAAAGGACTCTTGCTATAAATAAGATCTTTTATAAAAGATTCTTATTTTGACAATTAAGTAGGAAAAACCTCAATTTAAAAAGCATTTAAAACAGGGCTTCTACTTGAAACTTCTAACAGATATAGTCAAAGTTATTGCTATTAAACTACTATGTATATGGTTCATAGAACTATATTGTAGGAAACCAATATAATCATTCTATCATTACAAGTAAACTATGAAACTATGATTTTTCATAGGCATATCTTCGAGTGAAGGCAGAAGGGGTCTATAGAAATGCACTAACCTTCAAGAAATATAAATTTGGTTTAATCACTATTGATAATCCTAAATCAGAAACTATATAAGATTTTAAATTAGTTCTATATTGAGATATACACAAAGCATCACACCACTCTCTTTAAGAACTTAAGAAGTACCATACTAAATGATACCAACAGCCCAATTTGCTGACAATATACTAGTCACCAAAGGACCTTGTATGAGAAAACATAATTGTTCTCTATGGTAACCTAAAAAATTTGTAATCATATTTCCTACAAATCTATAATCCCTTATTTGAGCTTGCCCCTGCACCCTTATGCTCTCAGGATAGGCAAAGTAGAGAGTTTAGACCACTGAAATAGCTTGGCTTTGGTTTTCCAGTTCTTAAAAATTAATTTCTTTTAATTATATTTGGCTCTTAAATTTGTTAACATCTCAATCCCAACAAGAGTGCTTAATTCATCTGGTTTGCCTCCATTACTATTCTTAAAGATGCCTATTTGCTACTGTCCATTCTGGTGACAGGAGCATGAAATCTTTGTCAGATGCTTTATCCATAATAAGTGATCCTGCAGTGTCAAGTGTACTATCTTTTGTTCTACCCATTTATAAGTATACAATGAGGCAAGTCCACACATCCCAGAGAATCTTGTATAGTTCCTTGAATGAATGAAAACTGCAAAAATATGGAACTATAATTATGGACTGTGCCAACTTCAGTTACAGACCCTCCCAAGTAAAATGATATGAAACTAGAGGAATATGGAGACAATGAAAAACTTGGAGTAAAGATATCTAGGCAATTAATCTCCTTTCCGCTTTTCAAGGCCCTGGAAAGCCCAACTCTCCACAGTCCATGACTATGTTTCTGACCTTACACTTGTTTCTCTAGGAAGATCTGGTATTACATCTGGTATGAAGATCATGATTACAATCCATTCCCATGTAAGAAGTTACATGAGTTATCTGCATGTTGGCTCTGACACCATTACCATTTATAAAATCAACTTATAAATGGTGATGAAAAGTGAGTTGGCTAATTTAAGAGTTTATTCAAACTTTAGGGATTATGCCATCTGGTTCTTGTGATATATTTATTTTTGTCTATTTTGTTAATTAGGTCTAGAACACCCTGTGTGTTTGTCACTGTCAATCTAATACTTCTAAATTGTTCCCCTAAAAAGATCATTTGGAAACAAAAACTGAAATAAATTTAACTGAATCTTTCTACAATCTTCTTTTCCATATCTTTCTCAAAAATATGTACCACGTTCCTAAAGTGGTGTCACTCTTTTGCTCAATGGTTTCCTTGTGTTTATGTAATATAAGATGTATTTAATAAAAGTCTTTTCCAAAAAAATTGTTCATAATACCTAGTTTTCTCTTAATACATCACTCTATGAGAGTCCTAGCTTTCATTCATTCATTCAACAAATATCTGACTGCCTTCTATGTGGCAGGCTCTGTTCTATGAATTAGTGAGACAGCTGTGAACAAAATAAAGCCCTGTCCTCATGGAGTTATATTATAATAGGCGAAGCAAAAAACAAGCAAGTAAACATAATTTAATAACAGTCAGTTGTAAGTGTTATCAAGAAAACAATCAGGATAAGGGTAAAGAGCAAAGGTGATGAGCAGTGGTCAATGAAGATCTCTCTGAGAAGTTAACATCCAAATCAAGAATTGAATGATATAAAGGCAACAAGTAATGTAATTATTTGGTGGTGGGGGGAGTGTTCATGTAAAGGAAACAGAAAATGCAAAAAGCCCTGAGACAGGAACATTTTTGAGAAACAGTAACAAAGCAAGTGTAGCTGGTGCAGAGTAAGTAACAGAAAACAGTTGAAAATGATGTCTATCTGGGGTCAGATCATTTGGAGCTTTATAAGATGTAACAGGACTTCTGATTTTATTTTTAAGAGAAATGAAAAACCACTGAAAAACTTTGAGCAGGAATGACATGACATGATTTAAATTTTTAAATTCTTCTTCTGATGGAATCGGGAGGGAGGTCGGAGGGGGGTTCTGGAAGGGGAACACATGTATACCCATGGTGGATTCATGTCAATGTATGGCAAAACCAACCCGATAATGTAAAATAAATAAATAAATAATAATTAAAAAAGACTTCTTCTACCTATTATGAGATGAGACTGTGGTGAGGCCCCAGTGAAAGCAGGGCAAACTCTTTTAAGAAACACTTTGAAGGCAGTAAAATATTAGTCCAAGCAAGAGAAGAGACATGGTCAGATTTGGGATATTCTTTTAAGGGAAAGGCAACATAATAATCTCTACCTTCTCAAAGTCTCTATGTTTCCTGAGGAATTAATTATGCTGCCTATTCTAATAAGTGAGAAAAATGAAGCAGTTAAAGTACTGGATTTGAGGATGAAAAATCAGAGCATTAAAGTTAGCTATGTCTCTTCTTTGGAGAGCTAAATTCTCTGGTCTCATATATCTTCTCAGTAAAAGAAAAATATAATACTACCCTTGACATCTTTACAGGATTGTTATGAAGGTCAAATGGGATATCTTACAGATGAAGCTTTCTAATTTTAATTTAACCAACTTGCTAGATTAACAAAAACTCTCCATTGTCTCTGTAAAACATGGGTTGATACTAATGGTGCATTAAATGTTCAAAACTACTAAACTCTGTAGCTAGAATACTCACACTCTCCTGCTCCCAGACTAACTAGGTATGGGCCATGTAACTGTAAAGTTGAACATAAAATGAATCTAGAAAAAATATGTACACACACATATGTTTATTCATCTATATTTTGTACATACTTCCATATATATATGTATGTATTCATCTAGATTATACACATGTGTATAAACTACTTATTGAAATATATATAAGTCTGTGTGTGTGTATATATATATATATATATCATCTGACACTTAAATTTCCTCTGAAAGCATAAATATCCTTATTCTATTTTAAACAAACAAAAACTGAAAATTGCACATAATGAATTTGGGATGGTTTATGGATAAGAAGTCCACACAGAACTTCAACCAGAGAATCAATATGCAACAGAAAACCCTGGATTGGTTATCAAGTGCTTTGTAAACTGATGCATATTTAAATGTTTTCAGTTAAAATGTTTAAGATATATATCATTATCAATGACTTTATGCTTTAATCTCTTTTCAATTACTCAACAAACCATGTATATGCTACTTCATTCATAAAGTACATTAAGTGCCTACTATAAAGTGATTTTAAAACTTTAACAATAATATAAATATGTGTTTTATTGCCTCTTCCAACTTATACATTGCCTTCACCTGCCTTATTTGATCTTCCCAACAATCCTCTCAGGTAAGAACAGCAGAAATAATTACAGAAGCCCTATTACCACACTACAGATGAGAAATTCAAGTCACAAGGAGATAAATGTCTTAAAAAAGATTATATGGCTAACAAGTGACAGAGCTTTAAATACAAATTTTCCGATTCCTAAGTCGGTGTTCTTCCTACCTTGCCATATGTTTTTTAAATAATACATATTTAATTTTTGCCACTGTGCATGACTATCTCTTGCCTACATAAATAAGCAGGTGGTTATCTATCCTATTTGTCTCTCTTGCTTTCCCCTAAAACCTTCTCTACCAGCTTTATAACCTCAAGAGTCCTATGCCATTCTGTTTCAGAAGTTTATCTTCTCTGTATCAATTTTACCTCTACTAAAACTCTCCTGCATTACTATCACATTCATAAACTGAGACTCTTAGGGAATTGTTTTCAGTATCTTGGAATGTTAATAGTAATACAGCAAAGATTAGAGAATCTGGGCATAATTCCCCCCCCTAGCAGTTTAAATCTGGCCTTTAGGACCCTTTCACATATTTGTCTCATTAAGATCCTCCCTTATCTGACAAAATATCTAGTATTTCAAAGTGAGGATAAAATTGTACACAGCTTTGTATACAAAATTGTACTGTATACAAATTTCACAGAGCAGATTAGAACTAAATCTGTTTAACCTAATTCTAAATAAATTTACTTTATTTAAACTAGTTTATAATATTTTAATAATTATAGACTTATTTTTATAATGACCCTACTGGGAACACAGACTAAGACAATAATTGAAAATTACCCCATTACACATGATTTGTTTACTACACATAATTTACTACAAAAACAATTTTAATAATTTCAAAAAAAATTTGTGTTGAATTACTCAAAAATGTAATACTTAATTTCTATGATTTCAAAAATTTACTATTTCTTCTCATGCATACAAATGACTTGGTAACTTTTTTATTGAACATGAAAAGTCAAAAGCACATTTCTTAGCTACCTCCTAAAAAAACAATAAAAATTATAAGTCCCTTTATGTCAGAAAATAAAACAATACTTCTATATATGAACACAATGCTTGTTTTGTAAATTCTCCACTCTCCCCATCAGAAACTCTTTTGCTTATTAGTTCAATATTAAAGTATAATTACTTAAAACTTTTCCTCACTGAACAATAACACAGTCTATTTTTGAGTTCCTACAAGTATTAAGCCCATAGTATTTGTTTATTATGAATTTAAGAATCTAGGTATGTTTTTATTCAGAATTTTAAACACTGCCTTTAGATCTTTTAATGGATGTATTCATCTAGCTCTTATCTTTTCAATTCTAGCAATATCTTAATAGCTTTAATTCTTTTATGCTGAACAGAAAAATTATTTTCTCTGAGTGACAACATGGGATTAGCTATTTATACATAAATATTAAATTAAAAAGTAGTCCAAGACTGCACCTTAATATTATCTTGCATATTCTACTTGTAATGTTTGCTTATTAATACTTCCCTTAAACTGTAACTGTTTTTTAAGTTAATGCCTGGAATATCTTAATACAAACTGACTTACCCACAAAATTCTCTGCACCAGATTCTCTGATACCAGCATCTGAACCATTTCCAGCCGTTAGAGGGTGTGTTTTAATTCTTTCCTCACAGCAGTAAAATAAAGAAAGAATAAGCTTTCAGGCAATTCAAAACTTACCTTACAAATCTGGAAATAGTCTGAAGTTAAGGTTTCCTGAATCTCCTCTCTGAGAATCCCTGCAGTCCCTGCCGGATGTGTGGAACCACTTCCAGCCCCACCACCACTGTTACTGCCACTGCTGCTGCCACTGCCAGGGGATGAGGCCGTTAAGCCATCCAAAACTTTTCGGAAATTAAACTTCTTCATTTTAAAAACTGTGGAGAAATTCAAAGGAAAGGGGGACTTAATACATGGAATTATACGTGGAGAAAAGTGTTTAGCTTTTCATCAGTGACGGCACTAACCAGTCCCCATTTTTACATGAGTTTTTTAAAAAAGGGGAGGGGATCAATCTTCTATCAAATTTTAATTATAAAAAGCATAGCCTTCAAAAATATAAAACACAAACTCCAAGAGCAACAGTATTTTCTCCTCACACATCAAATTTTCAAGGGCTTTATCCCCAGCTGTAGCTACACTTTATCAGCACCGAGGTAAAAATAAAAGGCAGTGTCATCATCGTCATTAGCATTATATCATCATTATTATACAATCAAACCAGAGTCCAACAAACCAAGACTCTTAAAGGCGGGCTTTCCTCCTGAAGGTTGAGCTCAGAGTATTTTTATTTTAAAAAAAAATGGTGGTGGTAGGGAGCTAGTATTTACTCTGCCACCACCCTCGGGGGTCTCCCCCAACATCTTCAACGCTCCCTTTTTCTCAACAGGAAAAGCGGCGTTGGGGGTGCCTCTTCTATTTCCCACTCAGAACAGCCGTACCCCCAACCACCCGCAGGTGCCCCACAGCAACAGCCGACTGGAGGAGCGAGATGCCGCGCCGGCTACCTCCGCGTCCCCCTCGCCTCCCCCTCCCGTCGCCCCGCTCCACCCCTCGCCGCCCCGCTCTGCCTGCGGCGGGAGCCGCGCGGAGCCGCGCGTCCGCTCTCCAGCGGCTCTCGGGGGTCGTGAGGCAGAGGCGACGACGGTTGCGCCGGCGTCCTGCCTCAGGCGGCGGGGCGAGAAAAGCCGCCGCTCCCGAGGTCGCTCCCCAGGCCAAGCGCCTAGGCGCGGGGCTCTAGCCCGCGGGCGCGCGAACCCACAAACACCCTCACGCAGACCTACGCGCCCGGGCGCTCACGCGCGCAGACACACACACAGGTGCGAGGGAACCGCGGCTGGACGGCGGCGGCGGCGGCGTCCCAGGGGGGCGACTGTCTGACTCCCGACTTAGGCACCTTCCTCAGCCGCCGCTAGCCGCCGGACGGCCCGGAAAGCTGCGGATGCGGAGGGAGGCGGGCTCGCAGGCGTCCGTCCGGCCCGGCTCTCGCCGTCTCTCCAGTCCCTCAGGCAACGGCTCCTGGCGCTCTCCGAGGTCCTACCGGGGCAGGCAGGCTCCACCGCAAGCTCCGCCCTCCCGCCGTGGGCGGCAAGCCCCGCCCCCGAGCCATCCCCCGCCCCCTCGCTCGCCCGGCTCCTCCTTCCCGGGCAGCCAGGGGCCCGCGAAAAGGGCGGAGAGCTCCGCTACGTCAATGGGCGGAAGCAGCCTCAGCTCCAATCCTGGGCTCCAAAGGCCAAGCTCCGCGGTCGAGAGGCGCGGAAGAAATTTGTGGATAGGTCGAAGGACGAGCCAATGAAAGGGGGAGGGGAAAATTTAGAAAGGCAGGTGAAGTATTTGATTGACAGCGGTATTGGCCAGTATGCTAGGGGGCCGTGCTTTGGGGGCTGTAATTGGCGCTACCTGTTGAAGGACGCAAATGTGAATCAATAGAATGCCAGAAAGCGTGCGAACTTGAGCGCCTTCAGGGCTGCAGGAGGGCTTATCCTACGTCTGACTCTGGACAACGCTGCGAACTGGGCAACTATTTTGCAGTTTATCACTTCTGAGCCTCTTCTGCTCTCCGGGTGCATCTGTTTGTCTCCCCTCACTGCTATGCTACTTGTATAATTGCTTAACAGGTCACATCTGCCGAATGGAATTTCATTGCTATAGTTACAGAATTTATATTAATAGCATACCAGAACCTAAGGAATGAATCGTTCACGTTGTTCCAATATGTACACTTGCTTTTCCCCCCATTTTCATATATACGAAAAAAATTGAAGAAATATTTTTCTCACTTAGTAAACCATGTCAAGAATACATTTTAATCTTTTTCTATGAGTCACAGTAATCATTTTGCAAGATGCACTATTCGGTGCAGGGTTTTGTTTTGTTTTTTTTTAAACCAGCATCAGGAAGGGAAGATGTGGTTCTGAGCCCTAACCTGCTACTATATTGGGGGAATTTGGGACCCCTATTTCTTCATCTCTGAAAATGAAGGGCAGCGCAGGGGTCCGAAGCCAGCTGTAGTCTATAATCTGGGCAATGCAACAGAAAGTGAAAGTCGCTACAGTCCTTGGAATTATCCAGGTCAGAATACTGGAGTGGGTAGCCTTTCCCTTCTCCAGAGGATCTTACCAAGCCAGGTATCAAACCCAGGTCTCCCACATTGCACGTGGATTCTTTACCAGCTGAGCCACAAGGGAAGCCCAATGCAACAGAGTTCATTAGTAATCATCTCATATATTCTTACATTTTAGAGATCTAGGATAACCTCTTCTTTTCTTTTCCCTTTTATTATTTTCTTTTATTTTCCCCTTTAGAGGAAGGGGATGGAAGGGGTGAGGGATGAAAAGGTAGACCTGAAAGTGAAATGGGTTGTCTGATGTCACATAGCAAGGAAATGGCAGAGATGGAATAGAGCCCAGTTTTTGGAATCCTCAGGTCAATGCTCATGTTCTTTTTTATTTTCTTCAGTACTATTTTACTCCCCTGGAGACCTCCCAAAGAACCCCCAATACCGCCTGGTAGTCTGTAATTGCCACAGCTAGAAAGTAACACTATTGTAGTCAAACATGGTACTGTATAGTTCTACCTTATTCAGCACCTGACATAATGTTTTACATATGAAAGGTTCTTAAAGGACTTTGAACAATAGGGTTAAGAGCAATGAGATGGTACCCAACTATATTCTGTACCATTTGGAGGGGTAAAAACAAGGGTAGAACAAATGCCATGTCTGATGTAAACTAGTTTTTAGTAGGGTTCCAAATACTATAGTGCTTCCTAACAATATGTATCAGTCCTTGCCCTTTCTTTCTTCTCTTCTTCTTGCCCATTTCACTTCTAAAGAGTTTTCTTTCCTCTTTTTTATGTCTTGCTTTTTTTTAGAAAGGGGAGAAGGGAATTGCTTTAACTTTTTGAGAAGTAGACACTGTTGTCTAAAATAATGGATTTAAATGCCCTCCTTTCCTTCTTCAGAAAGTCTATTGGCAACTCCTTTAATTTTTAAATACAGGAACCAAACCTATAGCAAGTGATCATTTGGTCTTTTGATGAGGATGAACAAAGAAGATATTATCCTGAATCAGCAAAATGAGAGTTATTATTTGCAACCCCCTAAACCCTAAAACCACTAATCACTGACACTATACTCTCTTAGCAAACTAAGCAGTGGCTTTATTCTAAAAATTATGGTAGAACTGAGAATGAAAAAGCACACAAAACAGATCAACAAAGACTTTGCTTGAAGACCTAGAAGGAATTCATTGGCCTTCCAAAGTTAAAAAGAAGGGACAGAGTAGATATCTCTTCAGATGGGACAAGAAATAGGAATGGGAAGTAGAAAAAAAATCATCAGAATATATAAATGTTTTCAAACAATTAGAAGCCTAAAAAGATATGATTGGAATGCTGACATTGTGGACTCTTTGAGGCTATTTTAATATCCTTCTTCTTCCATGGAAGATAGATAGCACAGTGTCATACAAGTGTCGTGGTCTGGGCACAGGTTGGAAAAGAATTTCCAGACATGAGACAGAATGAGAGGGAAATTAAGTTTATTAGAGTGGGAGACACTGTTAAAACGGGGGCCAGCTCAAGGGAGAACCGACCTTGAACAGGGGCCCTTAGTCCACTTCTATAGCCAGGGTACAAGGAGTGGGATAGGGGTCTTGTGGGTCACTTGCTGATTGGATGAGGCATGTATACTGGGTGGGGGGAAGAGTAAGGCAAATACTTACTCCTTATGGGGTAGGAGGGGAGACAGGTTATACTGGTCAGGAGGACCTGAAATTCATTAATAGTTACAACGCTGGGGATGGGAAGGACGATAAGGGTCTGGTTTTTCCATTCCTGCATTCCAAGACCCTCCTGGGTTTTATCTGCTCTTTCATCCTTGGGTTACCACAGTAAGTACCCAGGAAATATTACTCTGAATAAATGACAGCAAGTAAAATCTTCACATAATTGCAGTGTCAGAATGAGAGAGGGGGAGTGAGGACAAAGGATATTATGATGCCAGTTTACAAACTGTGAGCAAATATAGAAATGAGCAAGAGATAGAGTGCATTATGTATGTGAGGAAAGAGCATAAAGATTTATAGCCTAAAAATCTTATTAGGTAAGAGAAATACAGTGAAATATCTATGGATGCAAATTCCATTCTTAAGTAATTAAAGAGATATAAAATGTTATTCTGTAAACCATCTGGTAAAAAGAATGAAACCAGACTATGAAATATACCTTATAAATAATATAGAGAATTTTAGAATTGAATCTGATACTAAAACTGTAGAACTTTGTTCTTCCTACTGCAAATTAGAATTCCTCATGGAGAGAAGTTTCTTGTAAGCCATGATGTCTTCCTAGAATGAAAAAGATGAAGAAAGAAAAATAGCCTAAGCTTGGTCCTTGGAACAAAGTTATCAAATCATTTAAACAAATCTAATACATTAGAAGGATTTTTAGCGTATATGTTTAAAATATACTACAACTCACTTTATCAGTTTGTGTTCTTGACTTCAAGCGAACAATACAGGTAACAGATGCTACCCCCAAAACAATCAAATAACTGTATTAATAGAAAGTATGTATGTGTGTGGCACTTCACACACAGATTTACTAAACTGACTAGACTTGGAGAAAACTAAGCCAAATTGACAGAACACATATAAATGGTCCATTATACATAAAGACAATAAATTCTACCACTTACTTAGTGCCTGTATGCCAGACACTATACTATGAAATTTGCAAACATCTCTTTAAACTTCAACCTTGATTTAACTCTATGAGATAGGTATTATCCCCATTTTACAAGTGAAGAAATTTTGAGACTTAAAATGATTTGAGAAATTCACCTCAGTTCACTCATGTAGATAATTTTTTTTGTAGATAACCCAGTCTTCAAATTCAAGGCTAACTTCTTAGATTATACTCTTAATAATTGCCCTATTACTAATTAGAGGATTAAATAGGAACAGGTGGGGATCAATTCTCTGTAATAGTGAATATATTTATATTAGTTTAATAGAGCTGCCACAACAAAATAACAGACTGGGCAGCTTAAACAACAGAAACCAAGTATCTCACAGATCTGGAGGCTAGAAGTTCAAGATCAAAGTATCAGCAGAGTTGCTTTCTTCTGGTTGGTTTCTCCAAGGTCTCTGTCCTTGGCTTGTATATTGCTTACCTCTTACTGTATCCTCACATTGCCTTTCCTCTGTGATGTGCACCCCTGGTGTCTGTGTGTCCAAATTGTCTTCTATAAGGACACCAGTCAGATTGGATTAAGGACCACCCTAATGACCTCATGTTAACTTAACCTCCTAAAGGCCCTATCTCCAAATACAGTCACATTCCAAGATATTGGGTGTTGGGCTTCAACATAAGACTTTGTGGGTAGGAGGGTCACAGTTCAGCCCATAATAATATGACAATCAAATTCAAGGTTCTTTGAAGAAAGCATCTGCTACAACCTGGGACTGTGTAAACAATTTTACCTTTAGTTTTTTATTTAATTCTCACAACAGTCATGTATGGTAGCTGTTGATAACTCTATTTTATAAATGAGAAAATGGAAGCAAAGAACGATTAAGTAGTATGTCCAATATCCATATATTTAGTAGGACTGTGAGACAGAAATTTGGACTCCTATAAATCATATCTCAAAGCTCTTTCCTCATGCTGTTAGCTTTCTTTAGAAAAAGAAATCCTGTAATATAGATATTTGATATCAGAAAATTATTATAGAATATAAATATTAGGATAGAATAGAAGAGAGAAAGGGAAAACATATGCTAAGAGGTTTGAATACTAGACCTAAAAAGACATTGGAGAGTTGAGGGGAGTGAAAACTAGCAGCAGAGTATTTGGGATGGCAAGCTAATAGGAGATCTTATCAAGAAATCTCAGTATAATTTGAAATGTATTGAGTCCCAGAGGAGTATTTCCACCAAAAGAAATAGAAGTGTTTCCACCAATAGAAGAAAATCAGCTATTGGCTAACTAATTAGACATTGCACAGAGAGGCTGAAGTCTCAGAAATATCATAACAGCTGGAAGAGGAATTTGGATAGAGGGAGGGTGTTGATGTAAGACTTGCCATAAGGCCAGGTGGCAATTATTTACATTAGCAAATGCGACCGTTTCCAATATGCTTACTTTAGATACTGGCTTTTGAACTTAGCAAACTAACTTATCACTCTTTTTTGATTCCTCAATCAAGTTATAGCACCATCCTTTAGTATTTGCCAGTCTAGGAGTTTGAATTTCATTAAGAGAACACAGTTGAAAAACAGGTTCCATCTATAGCCTTTCTGGCAGGACTTTCAAAAGGATTAGGAATTATCTTTCCTTCCTAAATCTTTGTCTGACTTTTTTCTGACATTATTATACATCCTTCAAGAGGGGTACTGATTGATAATTGTCAGCTTTCTGTCATATGGCAGGAAATAGCTGTAAGTATTAAAATCCCTTATTTGGTCTACTGCAAGCCCACAAAGGGAGAAACCACAGGGTTAATTAAATAATGTCATAGCTCTTGTGGGTTTTAGATAAACAGATAGGGGTATTTAGAATAGACCCAAAACCAAGTATGGCTCAGCACACAATCAACGACAGAATTACAAACAGAACTTGTGCCTTCTATAGTAAAATGCAAATATTTGCCATTAACTGTAATTAAAATCAACTCTCTGTGCATCTTTAAAAATAGATTTTCACATATCCATCCATATCTATATCCATCCACATTGCTTTGGGATGTGGTAAGAGAAAGGGATTTAGTCTTGAGACAGGACTAAGTTTTCTTTTTTTTTTTTCCTTCCCTTTTCTCTTTTCTTTTCTTGGCTGCAGGATGTGGCTTGTGAAATATTTGAACTCCTGCCCTTTGAAGTGGAAAAGGAGTCCTAAGCACTGGATCACCAGGGAATTCCCAGATAGGATAAAGTTTTCTAACCAAGGCACTAACAAATCCTTTCAGCCTCCAACCTGAAGTTTTTCCTTTATTTATATATAGGTTATTATAAGGAACAAATGGGATTATGTATATAAAAGTGATTGTAGAATGCAAACCACTATACAAATATATTCTTATTTTCCTTATTCTTTTATTTAATGAAATAGTTTATAGAAACTTAAAGTTGAATTTATTTTCCCATTATTAATAATATAAAAGTCACCTGCATCTGTGGACTTACTGTTGGTAAAACTGAAGGAGAGGAAGAGGATTTGGACTAGATGACCTTTAAGGTTCTTTCCAATCCAGAATTCTGTCTTTACATGATTTATGTAGTCAAGGTTCACTGCATTCTCTTCTAAATACTAAAAAGCCTCATTTAAAAGGCAATTAAAAGGATATCCATGTAGGTACTGGCCAACAGAGTTAAGCTGAAACCTACAGATGCAACACAGGAATCCTGAAAAGTATCTACACATTAAAGTACCTGGAGAGCACATTTTTTATTAATATTTATATTTATATACATGTGATGTATATCTGATTATAAAAGTAAGGTGTGCTTAGTATAGAAACTTTAGAAAATCTAGACTGTTATTTCTAGTCCTTTTCAGGACATTTTTAAACAAATTGGAAATGTCCAGTTTGTACCATTTTGATTTTTGGTTTTTTTAAATTAAACATCTTGTGAACAGACATTTTGCATTCTGCATTTCATTAAATAACTATTTTGAATGGCAATATATATTTAATCATATGAATATTTACACTGTAATTAATCATTTCTACATTCTTATGTATTTTATTTATTTCTAATTTTATACTACTACAAATAATAATGGCAAAGTTCAAGACTTTTTTTCATAAGTATGCTTTGTATATTAAAATTTTGCTTGATATTAATTCTTCCGACAGGAATGTCAAAATAATATACTAAGTTCTACATTTTATTTTTATAAGGTTGCACCAATTTATTCCCTCATTACAAGCTTAGGTCCCTGTGGAGAACTTGTATTACAATATGCCTTTTGTAAAGTGATATTGCATACTGGCTACATTAACTTTTTTCTGTTTAGATGTTGAAAAAATTCAGAGAGTTTTACAATGATAAGAACTGGTAAGTATAATCAACTAAACAGAGCAGAAAAAACCTGACAAGGTGAAACATAATTTCAGTAATGCTTGTAATCTCAGTTTGGAGGAAGAAAATATAAAAGTTTTCATAGAACTGTAAGATTGGAAAGACAGTAATTCACATGTTTGATTTTGAAATTTAAGAAATAACACAAACTTCCATTCAATTAAATCAGCAAATTAAAATTATAACTTTGTAATATGCTATTGTTATTTGAGGGGGGAAATGAGATTATTTTGCACAGGGAGAGCTTAAAGGGAAAAAAAATACAGATGGACTTACAGAATTATAATTTAACAGGAAAACTACCAAATTTTTAAAGAATATTTAAGACTCAAAAATAGGTTGGATTTTTGCCACTGTAGATTAAATAGAGATGTGTACCCTTGGAATTTGTTATACAAATTGAACAGGAGAAAGAGATTCAGACCACAGACCATAGATGCTCTGACCCTAACGTAGATGATAAAAACTATAATCTGTTGAGTCTTTCCTGAGTTTGGACTATGGAGATAAGTGGAAACAGTTCTTTTATAACTGGCCTCTCTTGTTTCCCTCAAGCTTTTTTTCCTTAAACTTTTTATTTGAATTGCTGCTGCTGCTGCTAAGTCCCTTCAGTTGTGTCCAACTCTGTGCGACCCCATACACATCAGCCTACCAGGCTCCGCCATCCCTGGAATTCTCCAGGCAAGAACACTGGAGTGGGTTGCCATTTCCTTCTCCAATGCATAAAAGTGAGAAGTGAAAGTGAAGTCGCTCAGTCGTGTCCGACTCCTAGAGACCCCATGGACTGCAGCCTACCAGGCTCCTCCATCCATGGGATTTTCCAGGCAAGAGTACTGGAGTGGGTTGCCATTGTCTTCTCTGATTTTGAATTGGGGTATATCCAATTAACAAACAATGTTGTGATAGTTTCAGATGAACAGCAAAGACACTCAGTTATACATATATGTGTGTCCATTCTCCCCCAAATTCCTCTCCCATCCAGGCTGTCACATTGAGCAGAGTTCCTTGTGCTATACAGGTCTTTGTGGTTCACCTTGACTTACTATACTTGGACCGATTTAAGTAAGGTTATGCATTTGTTTTTGTGATGGCAATCACAAAATTTAATAATGCCAAAACTTAATTTTTTATAATGGCTAACAAAGGTTAAGATATTTGTAAATATCCATATTAATTATTAGCCCAAAATTGGCACACTAGAATTTTAGAAAATAAGCCAGATGCCAGCATGACTTTGCTTTACCCTAAACAAAAGTTCCCAAAGGGAATTATGAGAGTAGGAGAAGGATGAGAGACTTCTTGTCTGCCCAACTGCAGACTCTAAGACAAGAGAAAACCATTTAAGTGGGTCCTCACTGGCCCTGCAGGATAAGCTTTCCCTTTCGATCAGTTCCTTGGCTAGCTTGGGCTGACAAAACGTTTCTGTTCTCTTAACCTTTGCCAAGCAGAGGAACTTTACAAATATTTTTTGAGTAACATCCAAAGTGATTTATGGCTTCTTCTAGCTCTACTCAGTTAGAAAAACAAATTTTATTTCCTTCCTTCCCATTATTCCTATTCTCTATTGTCTTCAGCCATAATCCTTTATTTAATGCAAATATTACTTTGTTTTGCATATTTTTTCAAGTGTATCTATGTTGGTCTAATGTGTTTTAATTACAGAGATCAAATTTCTTGGATTTTCTGGCACAGTTTCAATTTAAAATATTTTATGCTTTAGTTCTCATAAACCATTAGAACCACTTCAAAAACCTTCCAGTTACTCAACAAATACCATTGTTTTTCATGATGCCATTTTTAAACTTGAATGGCAAAACCTGGGGAGGAGGAAGATACACAATAATATATTTTTAAGAGCAGGAACTCTGATTGCAGACAGATCTGAGTCTGCTACTATTCAGCAGATGACTTGGGACAAGTTATTTAACTATGTTTCAATTTTCTTATCTAGAAAAGGAAGATAAAAGTACCAACCTCACCGGATGGTTGTAAAGACTGAGTGAGAGAATACACGTTGGTACTCAGCATACTGTCTAGTACAACAGGAAATATTCTATACAGGTTAGTTTTTTTTTCAGCACCAGAAGTTTTGTGTGAATATTAGTAGTCATAAAAGAATTGTAAGAAAAAATTTAATTTTACTGCTAAAGGAAAAGATCTTAACATAAAAACTACTAAAATGCTCTTCGTTGTGATTTGGATCTTGAGAAGCAGGCAGCTGGGTATTTATAGGTTAATACTTAACTAATCCTTTGGAAAGGAAATCTTCATAGAAACTATAAGCTTGACTGAGTTTGGCTAGGGGGCCCAGAATGGTAAATATTGAAAAACAGACAATTAACTTAGTCATTTTATCGTGTTAATGAACACTGTGTCCTATAGTCACACCTTAATGAGAACTTGCTAATGAAATACAGCAAAGGAAAATGGATCTATATCAAAGATGGCTGAATATCTTTAAAGGTTTTCAACAAGGAAACATTCCTCCAAACAGTAAAAAAAAAAAAAAAGTATAAACTCTTCTATCTGTCCAAACTCCAGATGGATAAAAGTTGTTGCTGTTATTGTTAAATTGCTTACTCTTTGCTGTTGTTTAGTGTTTTTTCATTGACAACTTTTGGAAGTTGGAATAAAGATTGGCAGTCATTGGCTATTCTAAAATCTTTCCCCATAATCCACATGAAGTACTCAGAGACTTGCCAAGAAATGCTGGAAAAAAACTGGAAAGAATAAGCAATTATTAAGCAAACCAAATTATTTAAACAAGAATGTGAGGAATAATGTGTCATCATTTCAACAGCAGATGATGAAAATGACAATGCAAATACTGAATTAACTAATATATGTCTTGGCTGAATTTTTAAATTTCTCTTCATGTAATTAGATACTTTTTAAATGAAAGTTATACATTACATGTATAATCAAGTGTGATTTAAAGTTTTACTCCACTGTAAGACTTTTGATGTAAAGTTTTTTACAAATAAGAAAAAAATAAGCCTTTTGTAAGAATATGTGCCCTGATTTATAAATCTTAAAATGTGATTACCATATTTGTAATTCATCAACTGTTACAGAGATTTCCACAGTCCAAGAAAGGAAGAAGGCTAAAGGAATCAAGGGTAGTAGCTACAAAAGCATATGTTCTGAAGGATGTGAGAAACAAAGCAGAGAATGAGAAAGGAGCCTAAATTCCCTTATGCATAGCAAGCCTTTTCATACTGCTCATGTTCTCAAGGCAAGAATACTGAAGTGGCTTGCCATTCCCTTCTCCAGTGGATCACATTCTGTCATGGAATGACATGGAATGTCATGGACATGGAACAACAGACTGGTTCCAAATAGGAAAAGGAGTACATCAAGGCTGTATATTGTCACCCTGCTTATTTAACTTATATGCAGAGTACATCATGAGAAACGCTGGGCTGGAAGATTCCAGCATAAGCTGGAATCAAGATGGCCGGGAGAAATATCAATAACCTCAGATATGCAGATGACATCACCCTTATGGCAGAAAGTGAAGAGGAACTAAAAAGCCTCTTGCTGAAAGTGAAAGATGAGAGTGAAAAAGTTGGCTTAAAACTCAACATTCAGAAAACTAAGATCATGGTATCTGGTCCCATCACTTTATGGGAAATACATGGGGAAACAGTGGAAAAAGTGTCAGACTTTATTTTGGGGGGCTCCAAAATCACTGCAGATGGTGATTGCAGCCATGAAATCAAAAGACACCTATTCCTTGGAAGGAAAGTTATGGCCAACCTGGATAGCATATTGAAAAGCAGAGACATTACTTTGTCAACAAAGGTTCATCTAGTCAAGGCTATGGTTTTTCCAGTAGTCATGTATGGATGTGAAAACTGGACAGTGAAAAAGGCTGAGCACTGAAGAATTGATGCTTTTGAACTGTGGTGCTGGAGAAGACTCTTGAGAGTCTCCTGGACTGCAAGGAGATCCAACAAGTTCATCCTAAAGGAGATCAGTCCTGGGGGTTCATTTTAAGGACTGATGTTGAAGCTGAAACTCCAGTACTTTGGCCACCTCATGCGAAGAGTTGACTCACTGGAAAAGATCCTGATGCTCGGAAGGATTGAGGGCAGGAGGAGAAGGGAAAGACAGAGGATGAGATGGTTGGATGGCATCACCGACTCGATGGACATGGGTTTAGGTGGACTCTGGGAGTTGGTGATGAACAGGGAGGCCTGGCGTGCTGCAGTTCATGGGGTTGCAAAGAGTTGGACACAACTGAGCAACTGAACTGAACTAAACTGAACTGATAGCAAGCCTACTGAAGGCCTTACCCTTTGATAGTATAGGATGAGAAAAGAGAAAAAATACCAAGAATAGATATGAGTCAGTTTTATAATCTGTAAAATGGCTTACAAACATCAATTGCCTATTTTGTTCATGGTTATATCCTTGGCATTATAGTGGTGTCTGGTACGTGGGAGGAGTTCAGATATGCTGAAAAATGAATACTAGTATATGATATCCATGCTGGTATTTCAGGCCTGAATTTTTTGAAAATATAATTAAGCCACAAACTAGATAAAAGGTTTCACTTATTTAACAAGTATGTACTACATGCCTATTTTACATTATGTAGAATGCTAGATATTATGGAGGACAAAAGAATGATAAAGAGAGAGTAATGCTGCCTTAAATGACTTAAAATAATTGAGTATGGAAGGCGACAGACATGCAAACAATTACTTAAAAACAAAACTTTGAGAATAATGTGAATGGTATAAGCACAGCCTATTCAGTTCAGTTCAGTCGCGCAGTCATGTCCGACTATGTGACCCCATGGACAGCAGCATGCCAGGCTTCCCTGTCCATAACCAACTCCCGGAGCTTACTCAAACTCATGTCCATTGAGCTGGTGATGCCATCCAACTTTCTCATCTTCTGTTGTCCCCTTCTCCTCCTGCCTTGGATCTTTCCCAGCATCAGGATCTTTTCAAACAAGTCTGTTCTTCACAACAGGTGGCCAAAGTATTGGAGTTTTGGCTTTAGCATCAGACCTTCCAATGAATATTCAGGACTGATTTACTTTAGGTTGACTGGTTGGATCTCCCTGCAGTCCAGGGACTCTCAAGAGTCTTCTCCACCACCACAGTTCGAAAGCATCAATTCTTTGGTGCTCAGCTTTCTTTATAGTCCAACTCTCATATGCATACATGACTACTGGAAAAACCATAGTTTTAACTAGATGGACCTTTTTTGGCAAAGTGATAACTCTGCTTTTTAATATTCCGTCTAGTTTGGTGGTAGCTTTTCTTCCAAGGAGCAAGCATCTTTTAATTTCATGGCTGCAGTCACCATGTGCAGTGATTTTAGAGTCCCCCCAAATAGAGTCTCTCACTCTTTCCATTATTTCCCCATCTATTTGCCATGAAGTGATGGGACTGGATGCTGTGATCTTAGTTTTCTGAATGTTGAGTTTTAAGCCAACTTTTTCACTCTCCTCTTTCACTTTCATCAAGAGGCTCTTTATTTCTGAGGTTATTGATATTTCTCTTAGCAATCTTGATTCCAGTTTGTGTTTCATCCAGCTCAGCATTGCACATGATGTACTCTGCATATAAGTTAAATAAGCAGGGTGATAATAAACAGCCTTGACATACTCCTTTCCCGATTTGGAACCAGTCTGTTGTTATGTGTCCAGTTTTAACTGCTGCTTCCTGACTTGCATACAGATTTCTCAGGAGGCAGGTCACATAGTCTGGTATTCCCATCTCTTGAAGAATTTTCCAATTTGTTATGATCCACATAGTCAAAAGCTTTGGCATAGTCAATAAAGCAGATGTTTTTCTGGAACTCTTGTAGTTTTTCGGAGATCCAGCGGATGCTGGCATTTGATCTCTGGTTCCTCTGCCTTTTCCAAATCCAGCTTGAACATCTGGAAGGTTATGTACTGGCTTGGAGAATTTGGGGCATTACTTTGCTAGCATGTGAGTTTACATGTGCAATTGTGAGGTGGTTTGAACATATTTGGAATTGCCTTTCTTTTGGACTCAAATGAAAACTGACCTTTTCCAGTCCCGTGGCCTGCTGAGTTTTCCAAATTTGCTGGCATATTGAGTGCAGCACTGTCACAGCATCATCTTTTAGGATTTGAAGTAGCTCAACTGGAATTCCATCACCTCTACTAGCTTTGTTCATAGTGATGCTTCCTAAGGCCCTCTTGACTTCACTTTCCAGAATATATGGCTCTGGGTGATTGATCATACCATTGTGATTATCTGGGTTGTGAAGATCTTTTTTGTATAGTTCTTCTTGCCACCTCTTCTTAATATCTTCTGCTTCTGTTAGGTCCATACTATTTCTGTCCTTTATTGTGCCCTTATTTGCATGAAATGTCCCCTTGGCATCTCTAATATTCTTGAAGAGATTTATAGTCTTTCCCATTCTATTGTTTTCTTCTATTTCTTTGCAGTGATCACTGAGGAAGGCTTTCTTATCTCTCCTTGCTATTCTTTGGAACTCTGCATTCAAATGGATATATCTTTCCTTTTCTCCTTTGCCTTTAGCTTCTCTTCTTTTCACAGTTATTTGTAAGGCCTCCTCAGACAGCCATTTTGCCTTTATGCATTTCTTTTTCTTGGGGATGGTCTTTATCACTGCCTCCTGTACAATGTCACGAATCTCTATCCATAGTTCTTCAGGCTCTCTATCAGATCTAATCCCTTGAAAATATTTGTCACTTCCACTGTATAATCATAAGAGATTTGACTTAGGTCATAACTGAATGGTCTAGTGGTTTTCCCTACTTTCTTCAATTTCAGTCTGAATTTGGCAATAAGGAGTTCATGATGTGAGCCACAGTGAGCTCCAGGTCTCATTTTTGCTGAGCAGAGCCCTGTGAATACGTTGAAAGACTAGACCATTATTTCTTTCTATTGCCACAGTGGGATAAAAGAATAGAGAGGGTTGCGTTTAGCTCTCCCAGAATCTTTTCCTATGCTTAGCTTTGTCAATACAGGTCTATGTTGACTTTCTTTCTACTTTGTTGAGGTCTCTTTCATCTCCTTCAGTGGGTCAGCTTTTCCCAACTCCTAAGGATTGGAGCTAATGGAATAGGAGCAAGAATTGGTACTTAATCATAAATTAGTATTTCAAGAAGTTTGGTAGTAAAGGAAAAGAAGAAAGTAGAGGGGGAAAAGTGAAAAAGGAGGGGCTATTTCAACTATTTCATAACCTTTGTACTTTCCTTAACCATCCAACTTCTCCTGTCTCATTCTTAGTAGAGAAAATGGAAGCCATTAAATAAGAACATCCTTGTCCTCCTTCTATCATCCTCAAAGCATTAGTCAGCATTAGTCACTCAGTCGTGTCTGACTCTGTGACCCCATGGACTGTAGCCCACCAGGCTCCTCTGTCCATGAAATTCTCCAGGCAAGAATATTGGATTGGACTGGATTCCCTTCTCCAGGGGATTATCTTCAAGATAATAATAGATAATAATATCAGGACCCTCTGTGACTTCTCACTTTCACCCCACTCTTTTGGTAACTGAAGAGAGAATTCTCCTACTAATAGTTCCCATCTCCCACCTTGTTCCCTCTTACTCACATTTAACCACTTTCCCCTGTTTCTACCAAGCTTCACATATGTCCTTCTCTTTGTTTATCGGTATGACAATTAAGAATCACTGGGAACTTCTTACCTTCTCTCCATGCAAAATTAAGAACATTTGCCCTGATTCTTTGGGCTATGGTTGATTTTTTAGGACAAAAATATTAATAAGGAAAAGTCCTACACAGTTATAAGTGAACCTAAGATAAACATGATTACACAACAGAAACCTGGTGAAGGTATGGTGAAGGAAAGATTTTCTTTTGCCACATCAGGGAGCACACTTTATCAGGTGGGAAGGAAGATTTAGAAGATTCCTACCTAGCAGGGTTATAATAGGCTTTATTCGGATTCTCAGTAAGAATAACAATTTCCTCAGCATATTATTTTTTAAATCATTTAAACTTCTTTTAAAATCCTGGGTTAATACCAAATTAATTGCTTTAGAGTTCACTTGGTGTTTTGATATTCAGATAAAAATAAACAGAAGCCTGGTATTCTTTTTGCTTTGGCATTTAGATTTTTTAATACAATAAAAAAGCAAGCTTGCCTTCTGGGTATAAGGAGAGCTTCTATCTATAAGAGTTAATCAATCGAGAAGGGCATTTGTGGGTAGAAGTTGTGAAAAATTGCCAGCTTGACCTTGAAAATAATGAAAAATAATTGAAACTAGTGGCAATGAACATTTATTTCCCATGTGCTGCAGTCTCTCACATTTTTAATTTGGTTTAAATTTCTGTCCCCTACCTCCTACTCACACATATTCATATGCACTATTAACATTATAATGTATATTAACGAGCCCTCACAGCTGGCTAAGAAGCTTCTTCTAGCAGGCTAATAACACCTCTTTGACTCAGTGATGCTGTGCATAATGTAATCTAATAAAACTGTGTCAGATACACTGAAAAGCAGTCAGAATAAAAGAATAGTTCACCCACCCATAGAGGCAGCAACACAGCTACCAGCAAAATCATCCTCATTTATGTATCTCAGTGGAATTTGTGTCCTTGTATATATTTCTGAGTCCTGGCATGCTGCAATCCAGGAGGTTGCAACAAGGTGGACACTACTAGGTGACTGGACAAAAACAAATATATTTCTTTGATTCCATATATGTGCACTGTGGCGTGGTGATATAAAATAATAGAATCTTAAGGTTGGGAAAGATATAAAAGGTCATCTCCCACAATCAACTCTTTATTATTTAAATTATATCAGCAATATTTGTCCCAAGTGATCTTCCAGCATATATCTGAAACACCCTCCCCTTCCCAATATCCTACACTTACCTAACCCCTGTGATGGTAAAGAGTAAAATGCTTCTGGAGAAGAGGTTTTCTTTTTTCTTTCTTTCTTTTTTTAATATTTTTTTTCTTTACATTATTGTGTTGGTTTTGCCATACATTGACATGAATCCGCCATGGGTATACATGTATTCCCCTTCCAGAACCCCGCTCCCACCTCCCTCCCGATTCCATCCCTGCTGCACAATGGAACATCCATGGGAGTTTTTAAAAATCTCCATGCTGAAACTACAGAACAGGTCAACTAAATTGGAATCTCTGTGGATGGGACCTAGAAATCAGAATTTATTAATACTTCCCAAGTGATTTCAAAAGTAGCAAGGTTGAGAATCACCTCTTTAGAGGCAATACATCCTGGAAATGGTAAGATTGTTTTTATTGGAAGCCAAAATCAGTCATGCTGCAACTTTCACCAATTGGTCCTAAAAGAAGCTTTCTTGGGAATTCTCAGCTGAAGTGCAGGGAAAGACTTTAATCTCATTGTCAGATCAAAAATTAAAATAATAGGTTATGATTATAAGAATAAGTAAAAGTTTCAAAACTATAAGTGAAGACATCACATTGACACCCATTTGTTTTTAACCCTTGAAGGAAATATCTCTTTCCTTAAACTCTTGCACATTTGAGCAGAAGAGAAGTCCCTGTTCAAAGAGGATTAGACAGAAAAAGTTTCATGTAGTCTAGGTCCATGGTTGTGATCCTGTCACTGCTTCTCTATCCATAAGATGCCAGCCCATCTCTTTCTCATGTGAAATGGGATGAAAGTGAAAGTGTTAATCACTCAACTAGGTCTGGGTCTTTGTGACCCCATGGACTGTGGCCTGCCACGCCCCTCAGTCCATGGAATTCTCTAGGCAAGAATACTGGAGTGGGTTGCCACTCCCTTCACCAGGGGAATCTTCCCAGCCCAGGGATTGAACCCAGGTCTTCCACAGAGAGATTCTTTACCGACTGAGCCACCAGGGAAGCTGTGATAACATCCAAGTAAACATTTTCTTTTAGGACAGTGAATGATGAGCTTCCTCTATACCTAGTAGAGTTATTGCCAGTAACAGCCATATAAAAATATTCAGGACATAAAGCAAGATACTAAAGCTGTAAAACATCTTAAGATATTGTTCCCTTCCCTTTTTTGTTATAAATACCTAAATGATACCTTAGGGAGATAAATGGCCTAAGTCTTGCAGTGACATGTTCTCCTGATGATCCATTCTCAGAAGAAAGCATCGCTTCATCTTTAGCAGTTCAAGTATGGTAATCACCCTTTCACACAAAGGATTCTAGAAATATTTAATAACAGCTATCACTTCATATTCAATTTCTTTTCTAGGTTAAATATATCCTCAAATTCTCCAACTATTCCTCATAATACAAGGCTTTGCTTTCCTTCAATATCTTGGTCACTCTCTTGCTACTATTTTCCAAATACCTGTAGCCCTCTTAAATAATGGTTCCCAGAATACGGAGATTATCTTCTTGATCCTAGATACCATAAAATGAAGTTATCTTACCTAAAATATTGAGATAAGCAGTTGATCAATAATTTTTTTAAATGTACTAATATGAGGAACCACTAAGTAAGTTATAGTCTGCTAGCATATAAAGGCACACTATAATGAAAGGTTATAGTCTCAGGCCTGAACAATTAAAAGAATGTAGTTGATATAAACTGCTCAAAAAGGAAAAAGTTTTGAAGGAAGGGCAGATTAGGACTTAATTTTGAATCTGTTAATATTTTGGTCCCTGTTAGTTAGTAGCTGTATATTTAAGTCAGGTATTCAGGGATAAGGTCTAAGCTATGAATATGAGAAGTTTTTGAGTCACAAGTGTTTAAATGATATTTTAAGGCATGATTTTTGGAGGAAATCATTAAGGAAATGAGTACAGATAGAAAAGGAATAGGTGCAAAGACTGAGCCCGAGGGCATTCTGACATAAAGAAGAAGGTAATAATCAGGAAACAAGAATGAAAAAGAACAATGAGATGGTTGGAAAACAGATAGATTGTGTTCTGCATGCCAGAGTACTCAGCTGTGTCAAATGCTGCTGAGTCCGTAAGATGAAGACACGAGGTCATGGATCATATTGACAGGGGTGGTTGTGATGGAGGGGCAAGACTAAAAGCTTATTTAGAGCAAATTCAGCAAAGAATGGGACTAGAGGCATTGGAGATTAAGTGTATAAACACCTTTTTCTTGGGGTTTTCTGCAAAGAAAAGAAGTAGCATGTAGCTTGAAGAAAGTGAGATCAAGAGAAGGTGATTTTTTTGAGATAGAATTAAAACAGTATGTTTGTTTACCATTAGGAAAAATTCATTTGGGAGGAAGAAATAGATGATGCATGAAAAGTAGGGAGAATAGCTGGGGAATATCCTTGAGTGGAAGAGAATGGGAAAGACTGAGAAAACAAGTTGAGGACCTGACCTTATCTAGAAGTACACAGAATTTATCCATTAATAACAGGAGAAAAAGCAAGGTATATGGTTACTGATGCATTAAGGTAGATAGAAAAGGTGATGTTGTTTTTAGAAGCTCTTTAATTGCTGCTTCTATTTTCTCAGGAAAAGAGGAAGAAAGATTATAAACTAAAAGTGAGGATGAAAGAAGAAGTGTTGGAAGTTTAAAGAGAAAGAAGGAATGAAATAATTATCTGAGTTAACAGAGTGGGAGTATAATTGCTAAGGAGCATTAAGGGCCTGCTTAAGATTAATGATAATGGATATAAATGGAGACCAGTCAGCTTGGTTGTGTGTTTTTCCTTAGTCATATCAACTAAACAAGTACAGGCATGCAAGAAGCATAAAAATTGGTTTTAGGTAGGATTGAAGACAAGTAAGAACAATTTAGTGAGAAAGTAGAGGCTAAGAGTATAGGAAAGGAATTAATGACTGATTATAAAATTCAAGCTGACTAAGGAAGTGAAGACATAAATGATAAGATAGGGAAAAGGAAACAGGGTAGATATATTTTATTGGTCTTGGTGAGTTCAAGGGACTATTGGAATTGGGATACTAAAAGAAATAACCTAGAAAGGTTAGAGGAAAGGGTAGTCGGTGTGTAAAGTTTGACACTGAAATCGTAAGGAATTTCAGTTATTTACAAGCACAAGGTTTAAGTTACAACCTATAGGGTGGCTGAGGTAAGGTGAGAGACAAGGTCATTGGAAGAGAGGAAGTGGAGAAACTGAAAAATCAGGCAATTGGGAGGACTATCTATGTATATAAAGAAATCATCAAGAATAAAGACAGCAGTACAACTTAACAGTGCCAAAAATGAGGAGGAATGATCTAGAGGGGGTCAGGACATGACTGCAAACAGGTGGGCTGGTGGGTGGAACAGACATCTGATGACATAAAAATCAAATCTTTAGAGGGAGACAATTTAGAGGCTGTTTGAGATATTTCTTTATGTAACCTACTTGCTTTCCTCTCCAGCTTATCATCGATATTTGTGTAATATATTCTACATTTTTAATTGTTACTTAGATGAAATGACAGAGCAAAACAAATCTCAGGATAGAACTCCAAAGCATGCCACAAGAAGCCACCCTCCAGTGTACCAGTGACCCATTAATAAGTATCCAATTAATTTTTGCTATGGTTTAATAAGGTAATTATCTTGCCCATTTATAAGGATATCCAATATTGTAAGACATGTCATGCCTTGGTGAAATTTTGATATTTTATATCAAGTTCATGTTTTTCAGACTAGCTTATGCTGCCCCTAGTAGTCCACAGATACATCCTTTGAGGTCCTCGAGTTCCATATGACAAGTATTCTAATGTTCTTTTACTTTAAAAAATATTTAATTAGTACAGACATATTCAATATAATTTAAATGAACTCTTTATAATTTAAGACTACACTGCCACACTCCTGTTTCTGGGTCTGCATCTATCCTCACAGTGGTATGAAGAAGTATTACTTTAATTCTTAATTTTGAAAAAAAAGAGGATGCCTTAATACTGAAATGATGCCTGCACACAAAAAGCAGGCCAAATGACATCATTATATCCTCTATAAGTGATGACTTTGCAGTGTTTCAAATAAAGAAAAGACGTGGGTGACCTGAATCATCGCATGGCATGTGGTAAGATTGGAAGATCAAATCCATGGAAGTTAGTACCACATTCACATTGCTAAACAGTTATTTTAGTTCATTGAAACAATATCAACTGTCACATGAAACTAATAGAATGAACTTATATAATACTGGTTTTGTAGCTTTATTAGATTCATATTGGATGATCGTGATGTATAGTCTTACTTGTATTTAATTATTTAAAACAAAAATAATTTAGAGTCTATCCTCTTTCCTCTTGGGCTTCGCGGGTGGCTCAGATGGCAATGTAGGAGACCTGGATTTGATCCATGGGTTGGGAAGATCCCTTGGAGAATGGAATGGCAACTCACTCCAGTACTCTTGCCTGGAGAATTCCAAGGAAAGAGGACGTGGGCTACAGTCCACAGGGTCACAAAGATTCGGACAGGACTGAGCAACTAATACTTATCTCTTGCCTCTTAGTAAGATTTAATTATCACTCAAGTTAGAGAAACAGCAGTCTTTTCCAGTTTCCTTGTATTTCTAGTCTAATGACCCTTATTTTAAAAAGGGAGAGAGTAAAATATCCAACGAGTAATGTCCTTTATGACTCCATGCTGGCAATCAGAAAACTACCCACTTTTCTACATCCTCTAAAGTCACTCTTGTGGTACTGTCAGTAACACTCCCCACCCCTCAATCTCAATAGCTTAACATAACAAAAGTTTCTGTATACCTCATACTGCAAGTCTCAAGTAGATCTACAGAGAACCTCTCCTCACCACAGTCACTCAGATCCCTATGCTAATAGACTTCATCTGGATGGGAGCTTCCCTGATCACCAGAACCATGGAAAATTGCGCACAGCCTCTTAAAACTTTCCACCTAAAATGCTCCATATTGTTTCAAAACACATTTCATTGAACAAAAAGAAAAAAATCACATGAGACCATTGCTTCTAAAGAGAATAGTAAGGCCAGTCCTATCACATAAGTAGCAGAGGAACTGGAAAGATAATACTAATGATTGCCCATATCCCTAGAGTCTTACAGGATCAATACCATATTCACCAGTTTAGAACTGATGTGTGTCATTCAGAGTTCTTTAGCTGCAAACAATAGGAATTGACTCTACCTATCTTATGCAACTAAAAGAAATTCACTAACAGGACTAAAGAGAGAAGATGAAGTATCCAGGTTCAGTTCAGTTCAGTCATTCAGTTGTGTCCAACTCTTTGCAACCCATGGACTGCCATATGCCAGGCTTCCCTGTCCATCAGGAAATCCCAGAGCTTGATCAAATTCATGTCCATTGAGTTGGTGATGCCATCCAACCATCCCATTCTTTGCCATCCCCTTCTCCTCCTGCCTTCAATCTTTCCCAGCATTAGGGTCTTTTCCAAGGAGTCAGTTCTTTGCATCAGGTGGCCAAAGTATTGGAACTTCAGCATCAGTCCTTCCAATAAATATTCAGGACTGATTTCCTTCAGGATGGACTGGTTGGATCTCCTTGCAGTCCAAGGGACTCTCAAGAGTATTCTCCAACACCACAGTTCAAAAGCATCAGTTCTTTCGTGCTCAGCTTTCTGTGTGGTCCATCTCTCACATCCATACATGACTACTGGAAAAACCATAGCTTTAACTAGACAGACCTTTGTTGCTTTTTAAAATGCTGTCTAGGTTGGTCATAGCTTTTCTTCCAAGGAGCAAGCATCTTTTAATTTCATGGCTGCAGTCACCATCTGCAATGATTTTGGAGCCCAAGAAAATAAAGTCTCTCACTGTTTCTATTGTTTCCCCATCTATTTGCCATGAGGCGATGGGACTGGATGCCATGATCTTGGTTTTCTGAATGTTGAGTTTTAAGCCAGCTTTTTCACTCTTCTCTTTCACTTTCATCAAGAGGCTCTGTTGTTCCTCTTTGCTTTCTGCCATAAAGGTGTATATCTGAGGTTATTGATATTTCAAAAAGATTGGGGAAAAAAACCAGAATCATTCTCAGTGGCTCAGTAGTATTAATAAGTGAATGGCCTCCTCAAGATGTCCCTATTAGGGTGAATGAAATCCATACAAATTCAGTGTTTCTGATACTCATCCAGGGGTTGGGAACTACTTGATTATAATGAGTCACATGCCCACTCCATGGCCAGGGAACATCAAGTACCTCTAGTATCCCATGCAGAAAGAGGTAATTTCTCAAAAGAAATATTAGGGGTGTTATGAAAAGAAGAATAGAGAGATATTGGAAAGTCAAAATGTAATCTTTTTACCCTATTGAAAATTTGAACATCATTAAGCTGTCTCCTGGAATCTCTTCAATTCTAGATCCCTCAGAAGTTTATTGTTATGCTCAAGATCACAGATTGGGAGACTAAGAAAAAGACTCTGGATGCTCACAATTATCTTTCTTACTGACATGCCACAAAGCTGAAATCTTTCGCCATTATAGACATTGTTTTGTGCAGTCATCACCTCTAGGAGGGATTTAACATCAATCATCATTAAAATAATTTATGCAGAAATGTGTGAGATTAGAAGGTCATAATTTATCAGAGCAATACCATGTAGGGAGGAAATAAAAGACCATGGGGACATTTTTAAAAGTCTCCATTCCAGGGAACTTCTTGCAAATGATGATCTGGGGTAGGTGAACAGTTCTAGAGAGAGGTCCTGGGCAGTCTTAAGTACTAGTAGAGTCCAGTAAAGGAAACCCTTTTACAGGAAGAGAATGAATACAAAATGCTTTCTATCATTCCACACTTGCAGCATCTGACCTTTGAAATTTGGCTACTATTGAGTTCTCCATGAGTACCACCTGTTTTCCCTACTCTGGAGACTCAGTTATAAATAAAGTGAGTTATTAATATTTGGCAATGCAGCTTCAAACACTGAATAGAAAGTTTTACTGACTACTCTGCCGAGTCCTTGAAGACAGATGGACCAAGCATGTGTGCATCATTTGAAAAGGCAGCATTTTGCAATGGAGGGCCAATACTTCATTCTGTCCACCCCGCCCCCACACACACGGCTTCTGCAGGCTGAGCTCTCTGGATAATCAGAGATAGTTCTACACATGTGAAACAAAGATAACAGCACAATTCTGGGGTGGGGTTGTATTATATATAATTGCTTTTATTTCATTCTTTAAGGAAACATGCCAAAGAATCTCTAGATATGCTCATAATATAAAAATTTTATAATGAACCAAATTCTCCCAGTAGACTACCTCACTGGTCAATAAATTAAACAATCTGGTGGCTGTATTTATGCTCTCAGACCTTAAGTAACTGTCACTTTGCAGAACGGCCCATATGAAGAAACAAAGTAGAGGAATGGTGTTCCATGCCAGTTTGCTAATAAAGTGCCACTTCAGTTACCTAAATGAATTTCCAGTGGCCTAAAAGAGTTGACATTGATCCTAAACCCTGTCAAACTTCAAGGAAAGAACTTAGAGGCTAGTAGGAAAAAGTTAGAAATTATTAGATTTTAAAAGATTAAAGGTGAAATAAAGAAAACACTAGTCACTGTATTCATGCCTTAAGCCAAGAAGTGAAAGCCAGTTTTTCTAGGAGGCAAGGTGGGTCACAGTGATCTTAAATTTTAAGAACTTACTCCAAGAATGGACTAAGAAATGGACTATATACAATGCTACTGGTTACAGTAGAGAAAGGCATTGTACAGAATGCTGCTGCTTGCAGTATTATGGATTGAGGTGGCTATTTGCTACAGGCTAATTGAGGGGGGCAGCTAAACCTTTGTGGGATCACTATAGATCTGAGACTGAATCTAAACCTAAATTTAATCGTGTCATCATGTCATTCTCCTGATCAACATACTCCATCGGTTTCCCACGGATCTAGAGTGAAGTCTATAAAATTTGTGACATGGCCTGCAACATCCTGCCTGATTTAGCCCTTGCCTACCATCCAGCCTTAGCTCATGAAATATGCTTTAGCCACACTGGCCTCCTTTCAGGTCTTCTAATAACCCAAGCTCCTCCTCACCTCAGGTTCTCTGCACATATTCACTCCTTTAATGGAGATACTTGTTCTCCATTTTGTTAAATGGCTAACTCCTCATTTCAGGCCCCCAGTTAGCCTTCCTTGTGAAAGTGAAAGTGAAGTTGTTCCCTAGGTCTCATGTGTACATAGCTCTTTTTTTTAAAGTGTAGAATATGTTTTTCAAGCATACGTGAAGTCCCAAGCTAATTCAAAAAGACTGACCTTCCCTAAAACACTTGTGTACAGTGCTTTCAGTATTATTTCAACTACATTGAGCCATGGTTTATAATACTATTTATGGATGAAAAGACATTCTGAATTCTACATAAAGACACCAAGAATCCATTTATCCTGTGGCAGCAGCTTTCCCTTGACACCCCCTCTCCCATGACAGAGATGGTACAGGGACCTAGGGAAGAAGAGGTGTAAAGAGGAGAACTGAAATAGTCACCTGAAGCTAGGCTGATACATCTAGACATCCGTAACATTTAATTTCCCACTTCTACACCTCACCTTTCATGTACTCTCAACAGAAGAACAGATAGCAGGTGTATCACAGATGGGAAAAGTGGCTTATGAGAAAGAATTGTGAGTAATATTGAGAAAATATTCCAAAGGTTCCAGTTGTTTGTAAATCAGATGTTCTCAGATCAGAGAGTGCTTGTCCTCATGTCTATTAACTAAAACACACTCTTTCCAAAATAATAATTAAGATTTTTCTTAAACATGAAGCCAGAGAGAAGGTATTTGAATAAGTTATGCAAAAGCTAAAAGATTTATACCTGTTCTGTCCAGAGAATACATTGTTAAGGACTGGATTTCTTCTGACCACCTGCTGGACAGACAATGCCTTTTTTTCTCTGGATACAGCTAGCTAAAGACACATTATTTGTTTCACTTTCCTTCTCTTCCTTTTTAATATTCTCTATTAGTCCACAAAGTGCTTCAGTCATTACAGCCTTACCTCTCAATATAATTTCCAAGGTTAGAGCTTATCCTTCATCATCATATTTTAGATTGGCTTCCTGATGAGATGTTAGGAGAGCAGACACCTTAATCTCACCAGCAACACTTTATAAATCATATTTAAAGTGGGTCTCCCCTGTGAAATTGTTTTGCAAAGAGTGCTACCTATGATGTGTTGATTCCTGTGTCTCACTCCTATATTTAAAGCTCTAGCTTACACTGGGAGTGTTTTGACATTTATCTTCTTTTTACATTTCTCTTGTCTTATGTTCTACACCTATTGCCTCAAGTCTATGTTAAAACTACATATCAATCTAGACAAGGGAAGAGGCTAGTGGTTGTGCCTGTGGGGGGCCGGGGGAGGGAAGGGAATGACCAGAGTACATTTTTATAGAAGAGGACTTTAAAGGCATCAACCTGATTGACAAAGGAACTTCTCTTAAAGTTGTGATTATGATGTGAGTACACGGTTTCTTCTAGGCACCTATGGTTACTTGAGAGTAGCATGAGAGTAGAGGTGGCCCTTTTGATAGATTTTTTTGTCTCACCACTTTGCATAGTACTGACATGAGAAAAGAAAAAAAAATTGGTCTCTATCATTGTCGGTTATCAGCAATCCAAGGCCAATAAATGACTAATGACATTGGTCTAAATCCTAGGGAGAAAAAAAAGAATAGGAATATAGCAAAATGGAGAGGGTCCCATGGAAAAGAGGCAGCTGCTATTTGGTTCAAGTGGATTACTGCCATTTAGGAACTGGGTACAATGTTATCAGTCTTTTCGTTTTTTCAAAAGAAGCCAGAAATTCAGACTTTTATGTGAGCTCTCCCAAGTTTTTTCAGTGTTGGCTCAAACTGATGCTTTTTTGTGACTTTCCAAGACAGTATGGCACATTTTTTTTTCAGAAGACATTGACATCCGTTCTATCTTGACTGACTCATTTGGTGGGAACAAGAAGTCCACATGCCAGTGAAAATACGAAGGGGAAAGAGGTTCAGTGAGAGGGGCGAGGGGGAGACATTCTACAATGTGTAAAGATAATAAATATTGGTGCTTTATTTTTTACCAAAATATATATATCCCACCAAACTGAGTTCTTAAGATGTCAAAAACATGTATGATAGTGAGAAATTTACAGTTTTAAAAAGAAGTGCTATAACCTTTAAAACAGGAGCTGAAGGAAGAGTACTGACTGAGATATAGAACTGTGATAAATGTAGTAAGAGCTGTTCTTATAAAGAATTGAACAAAAATACAGAGAAATGCCATGTACAGCAAAATTCAAGATACTGGTTACCTGAGATGCAAACTGTAGAGGTACCAAAGAGTTTTAATTGTATTGCCATTGTTTTATTTCCTAAGATGGGTGGTGGGTATGTGAATGTCCACTACAAGCTGTTATAAATTTCTATATGTCTGAACTACTTCATAATAAGTACATTTTGAAAGAATAAATGTTAGGCTTTGTCAGATCTGTGAATGGTTTTTACACCAAATAATTATATTTTCTTTTCAAGGACAAGGAGGCAAACAGCTCTCAGACTTTTCTTCCCTCACTAAAAATCTCTCAGCCTCTGACAGATGACAGGAGTCTGTGAGCTGAAAAGCACACCTAGGGTTGGCAGTAACATTGAAAGTTTACCAGAAATATGCTAGCTGATAGCACAGCCATGACTCCAGCAATTAGACCCTAGATATCTGTTTGTTCTTTGAATCCATATGGAGATGTTTGTGAAAGACAGTGCTCAAGAGCCTGTTGTGCTTTTTATAAGGAAGTAATTAAGAGAGATTAGTAATTCTCGAGTAATAAGCAGGCACCACAGTAGGCATATGAATTGCTACCATCATCACCATCATCATGACAAGTAACATTCATGTAGCACTTGGCAGTATACAGAAAGATCTTATATATATCACCTTACCTGAGCCAGGCAAAAACCCTGGAAGGAATTGAGGAAAAGAAGTATTATATTCATGGAGAAAACTGAATAACTTTAACTTTTTCAATGTCAGTGAGCTATTTCTGTCACAATGCTATGACACTAGAAATCAATTACAGGATAAAAAATGGGGAAAAACACAAGCACATGGAGACTATACAACATGCTACTAAAATCTCAGTGGGACAATAAAGAAATCAAAGAGGACATCAAAAAAAACTTGATGCTAATGAAAATGAAAACACACCACTCTAGAATCTATGAGATACAGGAAAAGCAGTTGTGTGTGCAGACCTACCTCAGGAAACAAGAAAAACTTCAGATAAACAAGTCACCCTATCTAACGGAATTAGAAAAAGACGAATAAACAAAGCCTAAAGTCAGCATAAGGAAGTAATGAAGAGCAGAGAGGAAATAAAACAGAGATTTAAAAATAGAAAAAAATCAATGAAACCAAGAACTAGTTTTTTGAGATAAAGTTGATAAGACTTTAGCCAAGCTAATCAAGAAAATGACAGGATTCAAATAAACAAACTAAGAAATGAAAGGAGAGAAATTATAGCCAATGTCACAGAAATACAAAAAAAAATCATAAGAAAATACTATGAACAGGTTTATGCTAACAAATTGAATAGAATAAATGGATAAATTCCTAGAAGCCTACAATCTTCCAAGATTGAATCAGGAAGAATTAGATAGTCTAAACAGGCTGATCACTAGTAGTGAAATTGAACTTCCAATAAACAAAAATCCAAGACCAAATAGCTTCACAGGTGAATTCTGCCAAACATATAAAGAAAAGTTAACATTTATTTTCTTAAACTATTTCGAAAAATTGCAGAGCAAGGAATGCTTCCAAGCTCATTCTATAAGGCCACCATTACCCTGATACCAAAACAAAAGATACTACAAAAAAAAAAAAAGAACTCATAAGCCAGTATCTCTGATGAAGATAGGTGTAAAAATCATCAATAAAATATTAGGAAACCAAGTTCAACAAAAGGAATCATACACCATGATCAAGTGGGATTTACTCCAGGAATGAAAAGTCTGTTCAATACCCACAAATCAATAGTGAGATACATTAACAAAAAGAAGGATAAAAGTCAATGATTATCTTAATAGACACAGAAAAAGCATTAACAAAACTCAATGTACATTCGTGGTAAAACTCTCATCAAAGTTTGTATAGGTGGAATGTGTGTGTGTGTGTTAGTCTCTCAGTCATGTCCAACTCTGTGCAACCCCATGGACTGTAGACTGCCAGGCTTTTCTGTCCATGGAATTCTCCAGGAAAGAATACTGGAGTGAGTTGCCATTCCCTTCTCCAGGGGATCTTCCCAACCCAACGATCGAACCCAGATTTCCTGAATTGCAGGCACTCTTTACCATCTGAGCTACCAGGGAAGCCCTAACATAATAAGCCCATTTATGATCATACTTAATGATGAGAGGCTGAAAGCTTTTCCTCTAATATTAGGAACAAGACAAGTTTCCCACTCTTATCACTTCTATTTACCATATCATTGGGAGTTTTATCTTTCAGATAAGAAAAAGTAAGGAAAGGAATGTCAAATTGAAAGAGAAGAAGCAAAACTCTCACTAATTGTAGACAACATGGTACTATATATAGTAAACCCAAAGTCTTCATCAAAACATTATTAGAATAAATGAATTCTAATTTACTAGAACAAATAAATGAATAAACTTTCTGGATACAAGATTAACATACAGAAATCTGTTGCTTTTCTATACACTAATCATAAACTGTCAGAAAGAGAGAGCAAGAAAACAATCCCCTTTAAAATCACAACAAAAATAATACGAATGAACCAAGACATTAAAAGACCTATACTGTGAAAACTGTAAAATTAATTAAGGAAATTTAATATGATACCAAGAAATGGAAAGATATCCTATATTCATGGATTGGAAGAATTAATACTGATAAAATGTCCATACTACTCAACACCATCTACAGATTAAATGCAATACCTATCAAAATTACCCATAACATTTTTACAAAACTAAAATCATGCTGAAATTAACATTGACCCACAAACCACTCCAAGTAGTCAAAGCAATCTTAAAACAAAAAACAAAGATGGAGGTATCACACTCCCTGACATCAGACTATACTACAAAGTTACATAAACAAAACAGGATGTTACTGGCACATAAACAGATACATAAATCAATGGAACAGAAAAGAGAGCCCAGAAATAGTCACACATATTTGATCAATTGTGTGACAAAGTAGGCAAATAAACAAACAATGGAACAAAGCCTCTTCAATAAGTGGTACTGGAAAAGTGAACAGCTACATAGAAAAGAATAAAGTTAGCATATTTTCTCACACCATATACAAAAATAAAGTCAAAATAGGTGAAAGACCTAAAAGCACATCCTGAAGCCATAGAACTCCTAAAAGGGAATAAAGGCAGAATACTCTTTAACATAAATCATGGCAATGTTTATTTGGATCTGTCTCTCAAGGCAAAGGAAAACAAGTAAAAATAAACAAATAGAACTTAATCAATCTTCAAAGCTTTTGCACCTCCAAGGAAACCATCAATAAAACAAAAGTAAAACCTACTGAGTAGGATAAAACATTTGGAAATGTAACTAACAAGGGGTTAACATCCAAAATATACAAACAGTTCACACAACTCAATATCATTCTGAATAGATATTTTTCCAAAGAAGGCACATAGGTGGCTAACAGGCACATTAAAAGTTGCTCAATATCACTAATCATCATGGAAATACAAATCAAAATAAAAATGTGATATCTCTTCACACTGGTCAGAATGGCTACTGTCAAAAAGACCGCAAATAACAAATAAAAGATGTGGAGAAAAGGGAACCCTAATGCACTGCTGGTGGGAATGTAAACTAGTACAGCCCTTATGGAAAACAGTATGGAGTTTCCTCAAAAAACTAAAAGTAGAACTGCCATATGATTCAGCAGTTCCATTTCTGGGTATAAATTCCAAGAAAATGAAAACACTGATTCATAAAGATATATGCACACCAATGTTCATAGCCGTATTATTTACAATAGCAAATTTATAGAAGCAATCTTAGTGTCCATCAACAGATGAATGGATAAAGAAGAAACAGTATATACACACAATGAATATTACTCAGACATTAAAATGAACAAAATTTTGCCATCTGCAACATGATGGGCCTAGGGAGTATAATTAGTGAAACAGGTGAGAAGAGAAAGATAAATACTATATTGTATCACTTATAAGTGAGATCTAAAAAAATAAAACAACTTAATATAACAAAACAAAAACAGACTCAAAGGTAAAGAAGACAAACTAGTGATTACCAGTAAGAAGGGGAATGAAGGAGGGGCACGATAGAGGTATAAGTTTAAGAGGTACAAACTATTATGCCTAAAATAAGATAGAAGGATATATTGTACAGCATAGAGAATATACCCAATATCTTATAACTTTAAGTGGAGTATAATCTATAAAAATATTGAATCACTATGTTGCATACATGAGACTAAAAAATACAGCAAATCAAATATTTTAATCAAAAACTAATTAATTAGTTAAGGCAGAGAGTGTTTTGCCTATGTTATCCTCTAGGAGTTTTATAGTTTCTGGTCTTATGCTTAGATCTTTGATCCATTTTGAGTTTATCTTTGTGTATGGTGCTAGAAAGTGATCTAGTTTCATTCTTTTACAAGTGGCTGTCCAGTTTTCCCAGCACCACTTGTTAAAGAGGTTGTCTTTTCTCCATTGTATGTTCTTGCCTCCTTTGTCAAAGATAAGGTGTCCATAGATGCGTGGATTTATCTCTGGGCTTTCTATTCTGTCCCATTGATCTATATTTCTGTCTTTGTGCCAGTACCATACTGTCTTAATGACTGTGGATTTGTAGTATAGCCTAAAGTCAGGTAGGTTGATTCTGCCAGTTCCATTCTTCTTTCTCAAGATTGCTTTGGCTATACGAGGTTTTTTGTATTTCCATACAAATTGAGAAATTATTTGTTCTAATTCTTTGAAAAAGACCTCTGGTAGCTTGATAGGAATTGCATTGAATCTATAGATTGCTTTGGGTAGTATACTCATTTTCACTATATTGATTCTTCCAATCCACGAACACGGCACATTTCTCCATCTGTTTGTGTCCTCTTTGAAAGCGGGATACTCCATGACCCACCTCCCAGAATATTGGAAATAAAAACACGAATAAACAAATGGGACCTAATTAAAATTAAAAGCTTTTGCACAACAAAGGAAACTATAAGCAAGGTGAAAAGACAGCCTTCAGAATGGGAGAAAATAATAGCCAATGAAGCAACGGACAAACAATTAATCTCAAAAATATACAAGCAACTCCTGCAGCTCCATTCTAGAAAAATAAACAACCCAATTAAAAAGTGGGCCAAAGAACTTGACAGACATTTCTCCAAAGAAGATATAAAAATGGCTAACAAACACATGAAAAGATGCTCAACATCACTCATTATCAGAGAAATGCAAATCAAAACCACAATAAGGTACCACTTTACACCAGTCAGAATGGCTGCCATCCAAAAGTCTACAATCAATAAATGCTGGAGAGGATGTGGAGAAAAGGGAACCCTCTTACACTGTTGGTGGGAATGCAAACTAGTACAGCCACTATGGAAAACAGTGTGGACGTTCCTTAAAAAACTGTAAATAGTCCTGCCATATGACCCAGCAATCCCACTGCTGGGCATATACACCGAGGAAACCAGAATGGATAAGAAAGCTGTGGTACATATACACAATGGAATATTACTCAGCATTAAAAAAAAATTCATTTGAAGCAATTCTACTCAGATGGATGAAACTGGAGCCCATTATCCAGAGTGAAGTAAGCCAGAAGCAAAAACAGCACTACAGTATATTAACACATATATATGGAATTTAGAAAGACGGTAACGAGAACCCAACATGGGAGACAGCAAAAGGAATGCAGATGTATAGAATAGACTCGTGGACTTTGTGGATGAGGGTAAGGGTGGGATGATATGGGAGAAGGGCATTGAAACAAGTTAATTATCATATGTCTAATCAATCGCCAGCCCAGGATTGATGCTCGGGGCTGGTGCAGCGAGATTTCCCAGGGAGGGGGGGGGAAGGGAGGAGGGAGGGGGGTTCTGGAGGGGAAGCATATGTAAACCCATGGTGATATCATGACATTGTATGGCAAAAACAATTAAAAAAAACATGCAAATAAAACCCAAAAACTAATTAATTAGTTAAGCATATAAATAAATAAAATGAAGGTCATTTTTTAAAAATGGTGCTTGCAGTATCAGTGTCCTGGTAGAACAAGCTCCCCAGAATAGCAGCCACCATATTTATGTCCCCAGGTGGATTGCAGTCGCTCCTTGTCCCTCCAGGAAGTCTTCTAATGTCAACAAGTAGGTCTGACCCAGTCTCCTTTCAAATTACTATTTCTATGCTGATACTCAGAGCATGTGAGATACTGTGCAAACCCTTTAAGAGTGGGGTCTCTGTTTGTAACAGCCCCCTAGTCTACTCATAACACAAGTCCCACAGTCCTTCAAAGCCTGGTGGTCTGGGGTTTGTCTCTGCAATGCAAGACCTCAAGCTGGGGAACACAATATGGAGCTCATACCCTTCACTCCTTGGTAAGAACCACTTAATTGTGATTACCCTCCCTGTGCAGGTCATCTACCTAAGGGTATGTTTTTTGCTATACTGTATCTCTACCTTGCTACCCATCTTGTGGTTCGGTCCTTAGATCTTTAATTGTGGAAAAACTTTTCTGCTAGTCTTCAGGTCATTCTGAAAAATAGTTGCTCTGCAAATAGTTGCAATTTTGCTGTGCTGGTGGGAGGAGGTGAGTTCAGGGTTTTCTTACTCTGCCATCTTGGCCATACCTCCCTCTACTCTCAATTGTATAATTACTATTATTTGAAGAAAATATATGAAATATGAAAACTTTTGGGTTTCTGTGTGCTCAGTCACTCAGTCGTGTATAACTCTTTGTGGCCCCATGGACTATAGCGTACCAGGCTCCTCTGCCCAAGGAACTTTCCAGCCAAGAATATTGGAGTGGATTGCCGTTTCCTTCTTCAGGGGATCTTTCCAATCCAGGGACTAAACCAGAGTCTCTTGCATCTCCTGTATTAGCAGGCAGACCCTTTACCACTAGCAGCACCTAGGAAACCCTAGGCTTTCTAGTCACACAGAGAATATTCTAGTATAAGATCTCCAACCCCCCTTTTCTCTCTCTCCATCTCTGAAGATTCACTCACACTGTCATTTCAGAATCTTTTCTATCTGCCACTGTTAAAGCCCTTGAAAGTGAAACTCGCTCAGTCATGTCCAACTCTTTGTGACCCCATTATTGACTATACAGTCCATGGAATTCTCCAGGCCAGAATACTGGAGTGGGTAGCCTTTCCCTTCTCCAAGGGATCTTCCCAAACTAGAGATCAAACCCAGATCTCCCACAATGCAGGTAGATTCTTTACTGGCTGAGCCACAAGAGAAGCCAAAGAATACTGGAGTGGGTAGCCTATCCCTTCTCCAGGGAATCTTCCTGACTCAGGAATCAAACTGGGTTTTCCTGCATTGCAGGCAGATTCTTTACCAACTGAGCTATTAGGGAAGCCCAGCACACTCTAATTAGGAGAGAGCCTAACAATCACTTGGACGTCCCAGGTGGCTCAGATGGTAAGGAATCCACCTGCAATGAGGAAGACCTGGGTTTAATCCCTGGGTTGGAAAGACCCCCTGGAGGAGGAATGGCAACCCACCCCCGTATTCCTGCCTGGAAAATCTCAGTGGACAGAGGACTCTGGAGGGCTAAAGTCCACAGGGTCACAAAGAGTTAGACATGACTGAGCAACTAAGCACAACAACAGTCACTTAACACACACACAAAAATCTTGGCCCAAGTGAGAGATTTGGTTTGTCCAAGTACAAATTGCTTTACATTAATGCTACAGAGAAAATACATTTCTTTCTCTTGGCAACATTTTCCTCATAAGTAGATGACTACTATTCAATACCTTGTGGTCTTGTAATAAACTGCTCCAAACATTATTGGACATGTCAACTGCCACTTTGAACAGGTTTGAAATGCCTGGAGCTCTAAAAACTGATAAGAAAAATCAGAGCTTATTTCAGTTTTCAAAAGCTTCTTGAAACTCCAGGTGACAGATATCCTTATCATGGCTTTTTCTTCTGAGCAGCATAAAAAATCAGACCAGCTAGAATGGCAAAGGGAGGCATTTTATATTAAAATTTCAAGTTATTTGTTTGCAAGTATGTAAGAATTTTCCAGTTGCTTATGGTGTCCTCTTTCTTGAATAAAGGAATTAAATGTACTTTTCCAAGTTTATTCCTACATGTTTAACCTCTGAAAACACAAACTTGAATTTTTAAAGCTTCAATATAAAGCCAATCTGTTAAATATTCAACCAATATTTTGCTTGTTCAAGCATTGTAATAACACACTGTAATAAGAACTGAAGCTACAATGGTGAATAAAATAATGAATGGAATCTGCCTTTACTCTTAATGAGCTTAAGTTGAGTGCATAATACAGATATTGTCAGTCAAAGGAGGTTTCCTAATGGAATTTAAAAGTAAACCTAAGATCTTGTATTGCTAATGAAACTAATGTCAGCTGCTGAAAGAAACCAACCCCAATTTCCAGCAGCTTAATACACTAGTGATGTGCTGCTCAGTTGCTCAGTCATGTCTAACTCTTTGCAACCCCATGGACTGTAGCATGCCAGGCTTCCCTGTCCTTCACCATCTCCCAGAGTTTGCTCAAATTCATGTTTATTGAATTGGTGATGCCATCCAAAAATCTGTCCTCTGTCATCCCCTTCTCCTCCTGCCTTCAATCTTTCCTTGTCAGGGTCTTTTCCAATGATTCAGTTCTTCACATCAGGTGGCCCTTCAGCTTTAGCAACAGCCCTTCCAATCAATATTCAGGACTGATTACCTTTAGAATGGATTGGTTGGATCTTCTAGCAATCCAAGTGACTCTCAAGAGTCTTCTCCAACACCACAGTTCAAAAGCATCGATTCTTCATCACTCAGCTTTGTTTATGGTCCATCTCTCAACATCCATACATGACTACTGGAAAAATCAGAGCTTTGACTAGACAGAACTTTATTGGAAGAGTAATGTCTCTGCTTCTTAATATTCTTTCTAGGTTGGTCATCACTATGAACAAAGACAGTGGAGGTGATGGAATTCCAGTTGAGCTCTTTCAAATTCTAAAAGATGATGCTGTCAAAGTGCTGCACTCAATATGTCAGCAAATTTGGAAAACTCAGCCATGGCCACAGGACTGCAAAAGGTCAGTTTTCATTCCAATTCCAAAAAGGCAATGCCAAAGAATGCTCAAATTACCCCACAATTGCACTCATCTCACATGCTAGTAAAGTAATGCTTAAAATTCTCCGAGTAAGGCTTCAACAATATGTGAACCGTGAACCTCCAGATGTTCAAGCTGGTTTTAGAAAAGGCAGAGGGAACCAAAGATCAAATTGCCAACATCTGCTGGATCATCAAAAAGCAAAGAGTTCCAGGAAAACATCTACTTCTGCTTTGTTGACTATGCCAAAGCCTTTGACTGTGTGGATCACAATAAACTGTGGAAAATTCTAAAAGAGATGGGAATAACAGACCACCTGACCTGCCTCTTGAGAAACCTGTACTCAGGTCAGGAAGCAACAATTAGAACTGGACATGAAGCAACAGACTGGTTCCAAATAGGAAAAGGAGTACGTCAAGGCTGTATATTGTCACCCTGCTTATTTAACTTATATGCAGAGTACATCATGAGAAACGCTGGGCTGGAAGAAGCACAAGCTGGAATCAAGATTGCCAGGAGAAATATCAATAACCTCAGATAGGCAGATGACACCACCCTTATGGCAGAAAGTAAAGAGGAACTAAAGAGCCTCTTGCTGAAAGTGAAAGAGGAGAGTGAAAACGTTGGCTTAAAACTCAACATTCAGAAAA